>VWYP01000433.1:221473-273673 GCA_013400435.1 Pycnonotus jocosus | reverse complement strand
CACTTGCATTTACTGTGCCCAGGTCTGGGCTCCTCAGTGCAAGAAAAACGGGGAGCTACTGGAGAGGGTCCAGCGGAGGCCACAAAGATGATGCAGAGTCGGGAGCATCTCCCGTATGAGAAGACACTGTGGAAGCTGGGCCTGTTCAGTCAAGAGAAAACAGAGAGAGGATCTCATTAATGCATATAAGTATGTCAAAGGCAGATGCCAAGAGGATCACATAATCACAGAGTTTGTTGAGTTGGAAGGGGCCCATAAGGATCAAGAAATCTGACTCCTGACCCTGTACGTGACATCCCAAGTGTCACACCATGTGACTTAAAATGTCCAAGTGATTCTTGAACTCTCTTAGGTTTGGTGATGTGACCACTGTCCTAGGGAGCCTGTTCCAGTGTCCAACCAACCTCTGGGTGAAAAACCTTTTCCTGATATGCAACTTAAACATCCCCTGACTCAGCTTCAAGACACTCCCTTGGATCCTTGGTCACCATAGAGAAGATTGCTACTTGCCCTTCTGCTTCCGCTCATGAGGATGTTGAAGACTGGAATGAGGTCTCACGTCAGCCTCCTCCAGCCTGAAGCACCTGGCTGGTGCCAGACTTTTAAGGGGTGCCCAGTGACAGGAGCAGTGGCAATGAACTAAAATACAGGAAGTTCCACTTCAACATGAGGAAAAACTTTACACTGAGGGTGGCAGAGCACTGGAAAAGGCTGTCCAGGGAGGTCGTGGAATCTTCATTTCTGGAGACATTCAAAACCCACCTGGACACAGTCCTGTGACCCTGCCTAGGCAGGGGCTGGACTAGATGATCTCCAGAGGTCCCTTCCAACCCTAACAATTCTGTGATTCTGTGATTTTAGGCCTTTGAGGAAGTGTGGCAGTGGAAGGTGGTGCCCACCTGAGGGCCTGGGAGACAGAGGGGAGGCGAGGCCTGTTTGAGGGGCCCCCAGTGGTCCCTGGTGACTCCCGAGGTCCCCACACCCAGCACCACCTGTGGGATGTACATTTGCAAACAAAAACGCATCTCAGCAGTTACTAATTTGTTAGTTAAACGCTGTACTATTAGTAATTGTGTGGTGATTTTGGGCAAAGAACCAATTATTCCCTTCCCCTGAGAGAGTTAAAGGTGGGATCACTGGTACAGTGGGGTTGTGCTGTTGGTAAATACAGTTCTGGTGCTGGTAGGCATTGCCAGCACTGCATCTTGATAACCTCACTCATTATGAGCATAAATTCTGCATATTCAGCATCCCCTAAAAATTAGAGGGATCGCTGCACATCAGTGACATTTTAAAACACGCATTTCACAAGAAAATCCCCTATTTTGCCTTTTTACCCATTTTTGAAGAGCCTGGTTAGAGAGTGCTCCATTGCAGGAAACAGTGACAGATGCCACCCACAGATCAAACCTTCAGACAAAAGCTGGCTCTCTGTCCTGTGGGCACTGCACAGTCTCTGCTGCCGACCCCTTGATGTGTAGGCAGGGAGGAGTCAGCCCTGCCTGTCGCAGTGACTCCAGGCGAGCTGGAATAGCACCTGTACTGGTGCTACTGCTGGCGCAGCAGTTGTGTGCATGAGATGTCTGTGACTACCAACTGTGTTTTTAAAAATAGAGATGTCTCAAAGGAGAAAATCCTGACTGTTTTCAGTATTTATAGACATGGCTAAGAACATAAAAGTTCCCGGCTCCTGATAAAGATAGAAACATTTCTGCAAGAAATGAAAATGATTTTTTGAGCCTAATACTAGTCAGCTAAATACTCAGATATCTGCAGCCTGCTGCCACTCACATGGCTAATCTGTGTGATCCCCAGTGTCCCCTCCCATTGCCACCTGGGGCTGTCTCCAGGGAGGCTGCAGGGCTGAAAAGCCAATTCCTGTGCTTACTGGGGAGGGAAGGCCTCTAAGTCACAGCCTCCAAGCCAGCCCTTCCCTTCGTGCAGACCAGCTGGGACTGAAGGAAACCCTGTTATGCTCTTGGCATCCTGAACACTTACAGCAGCTGGTCCACATTACACCAGCTCTCGAGCTCTGACCATTCTGGGGACCCTGTTTGTCCTCAATAATTCTAATCAGTGTTTGTATAAAGCATCAAATCTTCACAAAGAACTCAACCTGCATTTGATAAGCATAAGCTTGAATGATTTCCAGATCAGTGTCCTTCTCAGTATGCTTTTTCTCAGAAAAACCCAACCTGATCATGAAACAGAAAAATGTTTAAGTGCAATCAGTTTGGGATTTGATCTGATAAGTACAATTATTTGATTATTTTCTAAAGTATTTTTCTAAAAATAAGAATAAAGCAATTCTACCACCACACATCTTACAATTTGATAATGGCACTAAAGTATTTGACTCATGCTAAAATAGTTCAAGAAATGCCTTTCTCTCTTACCTTTGTTCTGAGTGGAAACTTTAAAAATACTTAATGCTTTAGATAGTTTTACTTGATATCAGTCCATTACAAAATGTTTTTCCTATCTATTAATCTTTTAAAGTATGTGTTAACAGCTGACTGGGCTCTGCTTACACTCCAGATGTTTCAGATAAACTCCTTTAACACAGTTATGCTTTGGTTTTTTTGTGAATAAGTATCCTCAATGAAAAATACTAAAAAAATACACAGTCTACAGTTTAAGACAGTAGCCAAGGATATGAAAAGCCTGGATGCCTTTGCCTTCCTCCACAGTGTCCCTCTGACACCTTGGGTAAGGCACTTGACTTGACTGAGGAGCACTCACAGAAACTGAAAGCTGCAGCCCTAACCACCTCTGCTCAGCTAGTGCCTAACCATGAAGAGGTCTACGTTCTCTAAGCCCACACACTTCGGGACCTAAAACTCTGGACATAAACAGAATTTATCCTGCTGTGCCATGACATTCATGTCTCCCAGCAGTTTTGACAAACTGCTGTTGGATCTATCAGAGTAGCAAATAATTAATCTGTATTAATTTAAATGAAGGTATTCCTCCATGAAGATGAAACAGCTAGGTGTGGTAGACACTCTCAAACCATCTCAAAAAAAAAAAAAAAAAAAAAAAAGAAGGTCCCTGCAAAAGCTTGCACTCTTTTAAAATAAAGTGTGTGACATCCTTCACTCCTAGGACGGAGGAGCACCCAGATTTGATTCCTTTGCTCATGATTTACAGCCATGACTTTCTTGGAGAGAGTCCCCAAAATCAGCAGCCTACTTTGGCTGCCCTCTGCTGCAGCTGGGCTGTTCTGCAGGGAAGTCAATATCTTCGTCTCAGATTTTCTGTTTAATGGCCTTGCAGTCAGAGAAGCATAGAACTGTTTGGGTTGAAAGGGATTTAATGACCCCCTAGTCCAAACCCCAAGTCAAATTATCGCCTGTCTAATCCCCAGTCTAGCTGTCATCCTATAGCTTAAGCGGGGCAGTCATGAATGTGTGAACCTCTGAGTTCTCTGAAACAACAGTTGCAGTTAACTACCTACACCTTCACTGAGGGACAGAGCCATTGGAACTGTCTGTCCAAGTTCCAGAGCTTGTGAGGTACATCCTGGTAAAATACACTGATCTGGATGTACCTTTCATGCATTTGCAGAAGCAGATCCTATCCTGAACTTAACTTTCATACATCATGACTGCATACCAAATCTGGGCACCCAATGCATTGGGTTCTGCATGCCATTTTGTCAAGAGACTTAAAATTAGTTAATAAAATCAATGAGTCTGTAATGCTACAGTCACTAGACATGCTGCTCCATGCATTGCTGTAGGAATTCATTTGTATTTCGTGTTTTAGGCCAGCAGTGAACATAATATGTAGGAGAGTTTACTGCAGTAAGAACTCTGTCCCAGTGAGCCAAGCCTCCTCCTTGGCTAATCTGTTCCCAGAGCCTCAGAGAAACAGCCCGAGGAACTGCAGACTCTTTTCAGAGTGGGACTTTCCCATTCATGCATCCTTTTGCCCCACCATTGCTCCACAAGCACAACCTTTCCCTGCCACAGCCATTCATGTGCTAAGTCAGGGCTGATCTTCTGTTCTATTGCTTTTGACCACTAACCTGTTCATTAACTCAGTCTCTGCAGCTTCTCCTTGTACTGATACTGTTGTTTGAATTCCCTCAATCTTCACAGCCTCTCTCTACCCTCTCTTCTGATATGGAAACCTTTGACCCACATTATATAACTGCATCCATTGTCCAGTTTTAATGTTTTAAACTACATGTTTTAAGCTTTCTATCCTCTGGGTGGGAAGAACTCTTCTGAGTTACTTATCTTTCAAATTTCCCATTTAACACAAAGCCTGGTACAAAAAGGTCTTCCCCTAGTATTATTCCCATAAGTCCATTTGATAGCAGCCAGCCTCTGAGTACACTGAAAAGGCCAGTCTGCTCTATTCCTCAAAATTGTGGTATTATTTCAATTTGTTTCCCCCTACCTGTATGTGCACCTGTAAATTTCTTCAAAGAACGCCAGGTATTCTGGGTTTTTTACGGACTAGATAGCAACTGGCATAACATTCTGAGCTAGTGCACATGAGTTTAGCACAAACAGAAAATTCACAATTGTATTATAGTAGATTTTGTCTCTAATCCCATTTTTAATGACTCATTACTATACTACTGTTCTAAAATGCTGACTTGCCATTCAGTTGCACACATGGTCATTGCTCCTGCAGACATTATCAACAAGATAATAATTCTGCAAGAGCAAGAACAAAATATTTAAAGGAAATGCATGAGAGGAGATGTCACTGAGTGGAGTGCACAGGCCTGCAGCACAAATCATCATGAACTTGTCCCAAGAAAGAAATGTTTCTCCGGGAAAAGCTTTGCCGAGTAAGTCTGTGCTATAATGGCAGAGGAGGTGTCAGCTGGAGACTCGTTTCTCTTGCAGGATGGCTTTGGTCCCCGAGTCATTCATCCCCTCATAATTGGCTGAGGTCTGAACAAACTTCGTAAACATACCTCATAGTCACAGCCGCCAGAGACGGCCGTTGTAACTTGAATCACTAATGGCATCACCTCACATACGTGAATGAATGTGGATAGCTGTGAAGAGCAAAGCCAGACATAATGCCAGCTGGTTTTTATATTCACCTTCACTTTGTTCACAACAGACTGGCATCAATGCTTATCTTTAAGAAAAAGGCCTGCATATCTCAATAGAAGTATATTTTTCTTTCCAGTGGAGAATTAAGTTCTGGGAACTCCATGATAGAGGCAGTCTGTGGCTCTTAGAGCTGAAGATTGCGTATGATACTCGGTACAAAGAAGGAAACCATGGAGTTGGGCATCAAATTATTAGTCATTTCATATATTAAGCAGTAATGAGTAAACATTCTAATTTCTAAAAGAAGGTTCAAAGAAATATCTGAAGCAATGGAAGCAACCACAAGAACTCTGAATAATATGGAGGAGAGTTTTTTTGCACACTTGGGATGACATAATTCAGCCATATCAGAACAAGGAAGAGTGGGAAGAATGCATTTTTTTTTCTCTCTCCTAGGGAAATATATTATAAAAACCCCAAGAGCATATCCAGAAGTTTTGATTTTTTTGCATAAAGTTTCACCAACTTAACTTGCATGAACTAGAACTCTATATCTTCAAAAATGAGAAGCTGTAGTGCAAAGGAGAAACTAGAAGAAAGGTCTGCAACAGTACTTTGGCTATATAATTTCATGTCTTAGGTTCATTAACACCTTTCTACCTCTTGCCCTTTCAAGTACTGATCCTCCCAATTGCCAAAGGTTCTTCTGACAGGGCTCTGAACCAGCAGCCTTGACACCAAGTGGACTTTGCTTAGAGTAACATTTGAACATCTGCAGTCATCTCTGTTCTTTTCGTGTAATCGCTAGGCTGTAATTTTTTTCTTCTATCTTAACTGCACCTGAAGCTTGCCAGAATTTCCTGTTCTTATACAGTGCCAAGGGGCCCAACTGCAAGCAACAAGATGACTGGACACATAATTTAAATGCCAAAATGGAGCACAGCTGTATTAGCTCAGAGCTAGTTCAGACCTCTTTTCTGACTCATCATTATAGCATGAAGACATACCCACTGGCCCCCATTTACACACAGAGAACCCAAGCCTCCTTCTGTGCCAAACGTGCCTTCAGAGCAGCAAGGCACAGCACAGTGAGTGTAGAATGCCAGACATGGAGTGAGGAAGGGAAATTCCGTCGTGCTTCCTGAGCATAAACAAAGTGGTTGAGTACTCTAATGCTGAAAAGCAGGTGCCAATGTTATGCACATATTACAAAAATAATAACAGTGTATTCATACTTCTGTGGGCTTACCTTTAATTATATTTGCAGGTTTTACAGACTTCTAAAGTACTTCTATTGATGCATCCTTCTTCCTAGGCATTTAGTCAAATACAGAACAAAACAAGAAATTAATTGAGCTGAAACAATGCATTTTTAAACATTGCAAAATTCAAGTTCCTTTTGTGTGTCAGTTCTCCCTCTCTTGCAGTACAGGACCCTTGTCTTCAGCTAATCTATTATCAGGGCCCAACAGCCGTTTGTGCATCTGCACCCCCAGTGCTGGGGTGGGGACCCAAGGGTGAGCCGGCATCTGGAGCAGAAAATGGAAAAGGCAGGGCAAGAGGGAGGAGAACTGCTTTGTTTTCCTGTGGGACCTGCTGGGGGAGGAACCCACCACCCAGCCAGCTATACCTTTGCTGTCTCTGTGACACTGGGAGCAAAGAGCTTTTCAAGTAGGAAGCAGAGATTAGCTCTTCAAATGGGAATAATCAATTCCCGTTTCCCTGGCACAGGAAAAGTAGGCACGAGACCACACCCTGCAGCCTGTGGCTTGCTTTGCCTACTGGCTTGAGCTGGCTCCAGACAGAAATCCAGTCTGGCTGGAAAACTTCTTCCCTCTTAATATATCCTGTTAGTGGATTGCAAATCAGGAAGTTTATGTGTGTAAATAAGAGTGCCTTTCCACTCATTTTGGCTGGGGACTAAGAATTAGAGGACATCATCTGTAGATGCATCCAATTTTCATTCAAGAGAGCAATACTGCTTAGGAGTGATTCCTGTATGTCCGTGTTACATCATGCTGACTGCATCACTGACAAGGGTGACTAAGGAGCTGTGATCTCTAGACCAGGAAGAGTCCTCCAAACCTTTCAGCACAGTTCTTTTCTTCATACCATCTCAAGGGAAAATTTACCAAATGTAATGAAAACCTGGTTCCCATCTCCCACACTTACTTCCCCTGGAAGGCCGAGAAAAGATGGTTAATCCATTTAATCCTTCCTTTTATTTATATCTATTTTTAGATTTAACCAAAGCATGCAGATGGGAGGAATTAGTCTCAACACATCACTATCTTCTCAAGATTATTACTTTTTCTGTAAAATGCACAAGATGAAGCATTAGCTGGAAAATACATGTTTGTTGCAACTTCATAAAGCACCAGCCAGAGATGTTAAAGAGTGTCATAACTCATGTGACTTTTCCAGACAAACAGTAGTTTTTCCTTTATATTTGAAAGAGTCTAAGTGATGTTATAGTTCAACAGCATTAAAATTACCCCCTTGCCCTAGCTCCTTGAGAAATTAGGTAGTAACTGGTATGGAGACTGGCTGAGCCCCCTTGACCCTGGCTAAGCTTATCCCAGGAGATCAACTTCACAGGGCTGGAAGCATGGCCCGGAGCCCGTTGTACAGCTTAAACCACTCCACAAAGAAAATGTTTTGGGCATGTAGGGGCAAACCATGGCCCTCACGCTGGCCCTGACTGCGAGCCTAGCACATCCCACCCCTGCGTGGGGGGAGAGCAGTGGGAGGGTGATCAGCCTCACACGTGTTGACAGCAGCAGTGCCAGGCAGGGATAAGCCACGCAGCCCCACCCTGCACTCCTGACTGTGGCCCAGGGAAAGCAAACAGGCGGAGGCAACTCACAAAACTTTCACCAGCTGCTGCAAGAAACATTACCCTGTTTTCTTTCCTGGCTGTTGTTCTCCATGTGCTTTTCCTAGTCCCCTAGTAGTAGGGCAGGTCCTCTGCTGTGCAATACTACCAAAGCCAATGCTCCCCTCACTTTTGTGATTGAGATAAAGAAAAGAGGCAGGTGGGCAAACAGCCTTTCAGTCCTCGGGGTTATTGGGAAGATGTTGTGGCAGCAGTGGGGCAGGCTGGGGAAGGGAGTTGCCTTCTGTGGGCCCTAAATGTCACTTCTGGTTCAGGGTTTCATTCAAAAATAGGGATCAGTTTTTGTGAAGTTTTTAAGGAATTCAGTTTAGTACCTGCAGTTACTATGTCCCTTTTTCACCTGAGGAATGCTGGAATTATTTGAGTCAATGTTATTATGATGTTTCTGACAGGAATTGTACAGAGGAAATTATTTTATTATAGAATGCTACCTAACAGAGTGAATATGGATTTACAGGTTAAACTCTAAGCATGTGTTGTAAAAGTTTATTTTAAAAATAATAAAACTATGCTATGTTAGTGAGGGTATTATTGTGCATCTACTCAGAAATGTAGTAATACATTTCAGTGATTAAATAGAATTTTGCTATGTTTAAGTTCCATTTTTAATCTTGTTTGGTAGAAAGTTTTCATAAAAATGTTTATTTGTATTCTGGTAATGACAGCATTCATTTGATAATGATTCTGCAAAACAGACTTTGTATAGGACAAGATAATCTAATCTTGAATTAAAATTAATAAATAAATGAAAACCTAATTCCAACATTTAAAAGGAGTTCTTAAGAGTGCAAACAGATGCAAATAAGTTATTAAGGCTAATTTAAGGTATTGCTAGAAAAAGAAAACAGGACAGATTTTGTGTAAATATATATATATATATATATATATACACATTGTATACATATGTAGCTATAAACCCAGGAAACAGAGAATGAAGGAAGAAATTTGTATAATTTCCCTCAGTTGCTGAAAGAAAAAGTACCAATAGCACTTGATAGATTGACTCGGCCTGTGCGAGCAGCAGTGGGATCAGTACTTTTCCCAAGCTGTAATTGTTTCTTTTCACATGTGGTTCTCATTTCATCAGTGTTTCATCTTACTCCATCAGTATCTTCTTGAGCAGCTAATATCATAGTATCATAGAATCATTAAGGTTGGACCTCCAAGACCATCAAGTCCAACCTTTCACCAAATACCACCATGCCAACTAAACCCTAGCACTAAGTGCCACGATCAGTCATTTCTTAAAAACCACCAGAGAAGGTGACTCCACCACTTCCCTCTGCAGCCCATTCTAATGCTTAACCACCTTTTCAAAAAAAGGGTGAATAAATTCTTCCTGATATCCATCCAAAATGAACCATCTCTGGTGCAGCTTGAGACCGTTTCCTCTCATCCTCAACACATTATCTTTTACAGTGGTATCTAGATTGAGTTCTAGCTGAGCTTTCACCTTTCTAATTTTCTCTCTACGTGACCCAACGACATCCTTGTATTCTTGAGTTGCCTACCTCTTCTTTCAAAAGTCATAAACTTTTTTTTTTTTTTTTCCTGAGTTTCAGCAAAACCTCCCTCTTCAGTCAATCTGGTTTTCTTTCCCACTGACTCATGTTTTGGCACATAAGGACAGCCTGCTCCTGAGCCTTTGAGATTTCCTTCTACCTGGATCCCATTGTATTTGAGGTGCAGTATTGCACTAGCAGCTTCCTCTTGAATATAGTAAGATAATCAGACAAAACATTCAGTGTCTAATTGGAAACATGGGATACCAAACACATTTTAATAAAGAGTATCTGTAAAACAAAAGCAAATGTTTCAAAGTTTAATATTTGCAGAACCAGAATATGCTGAGCAGGAACAGGGAGGCTCAAGCTCAGCTGCAGGCTATCTGCAGAGCCAGACAGGGAGCACTAACTCAGCTCATGGTAAATCACTGAGTTTAAGATTCACTCTCTAACCCCCCAGCTTCAGATCCACTATTGTAATATGACAGGGAAAGGCAGTTACTCTAAATACGACCAAGTTCAGTTTTAGTGATTATTCTTATTGTGAAGCCTAGGGCTGTCCTGCATTCTCAGAAATGTCATTTCCACCCCTCTGTCCTACTCCCAGTAGCCCAAGCTGTGTTTTCATTTTGCTAGCTGCAGCTCATATTCGCATTTTTAAAATCCCAGCCAGAGCTCTGCTGCTCAAGGAGCCCTGTTTTGCATGCCAGGGGCACTGTTGCCTTGGGAGCAACACACTGCTGGCCCCTGGACACATCATGAAAGAAACTGGTGAGTCCAGGCCGTCTCCAGTGGGGTGAAGGCCCAAAGTTGCACTCTTCCAAGGCTTAGATGTGAGAAGAGCCAGGATGCACTGGGGATGTAGAGCCTTAGAGTCAAACACATGGGGCACCCATTCCCCAGGCAGTTACCTCTCAATGAGTCCTCTTTCCTTTGTTTGTTTTTTCACATTGGACATCTGGGGTGTGTTGTCTCTCTGCCCAAATTTTTCTTCTGGGCTCAGGACATATTTCAGAGCTCCACTTTCCTGGCCTTCATTTCTTCTCTATTTTCAGTCAGACATCTCTACTTATACGGCAAGGACAGGCACCAAGATCTGCTTGCAACTGAAGTTCAAATCTTGCATTTTGGAGATGAGAGTATTCAAGCTGAATTTGTGGGTTTCCATGTCCTCAAGTAGAGAAGGCCATCAAACCCACATCTTATCCTGGATGAATTATCTAACCTTTATTACCTCTTATCCAACTTGATGTTTGTTGTTTGGGTTTTTTTAAATTAAAACAACAACAACAACTTGATTCCTGCACAAATTTATAAGTATAGTATTGGTATCTACCTCCAAAGAAAATTGTGGGCAATGGTTTTGACCACTCTGCCCTCAGATTACAGGTTATTTTTAATCCTATCAAGAGATTTATAACTCTTTTCCAAGCATGGGACAGGGAAACCAAGCCCATAACTGTGTTCCAAATATCACTCCTGGGACCTAAAATTAAATATTGCAAAATATTTGCCCACATGTTTTGCCTAGTTTTTACCTCTGTCATTGACCTTTAAATTAGTTTTCTCTAGTTCTCCTAGTTACTCCTGAGATAAATGAGCCATAAGGACATTAAGGAGAGTTTTCACTCACAACTCGAATATACTTTATTTTTGCTATCTTAATGTTGAAGAAATAATACTTACAGTAGGCTTTTCTTTTCAGCCAGGAATGCAAAATACCAAATCCAAATGCGGACTGAGCCACGTCGCATTATTGCTCGGGACCAGTAGATGGCAACCATCCATTGCAGTGTCAAAGGTAAGTGGGAATTGTTCAGGTAGGGGATTTATTAGGTGACAGCTTGAGCAGCAAAGCTCTGCTACTCCACATGAGGAGAAAGCAGAACTTGTATTTTTTACTCCTTCCTATACCTCTCCCTTTTGGAAGGGAGCGGTGAGTTGCCCCTTTACATACTCAGTTTTGACAAATTATAATTGTGACAATTCATTTGACTAAAATATCTTATGGCTGTTCCTTACTGTTAATATCAGTCAAAAAAAAAAAAAAATAACAAGACAATGGGAAAAAAATCCAAAGCAGACTGCCTTAGCTTCCACAGGAATAGCCTCAAGTTCTTATCATTATTAATTAGATTCCTTATTACTTTAGGTGGAAGCAGTTAGAACTGTAACAATGAATCAGGGATCAGAAATAGACTTCCCTCTAGGGACTGAGGCTATTGACATACCAGTTAATTAATTCTGGTTATACGAGGGGCCGTACAGAAATTTTTTTGACATTATCAAGTTTGAAGAAATTCTATTTTTTTTTCTTACAACATTAGATTAAAAGTTATCCATTTCTAGGAGCAAGAACAGTAAAGGTTTGAAAAAAATCCCCTCCAAGAACCTTGCACTTACACTTCAGAACAGAAGTTCCTTCATTAAAACAGGAGAAGACTTGAAGAAATATATCTATAGCTGTACTAGGATACTTAACTATCTGTAGTCATATGAAATTTTCTCCTAGCGTTGGTTTAACCATATTTTGTGCATTTGTTTTCAATAAGAATTGGTATATATAATAAATGCATAGATGCACACAGAAGTGGAGTACCAGTAGTGCTGGAAAAAAACCAGACCTTTGGACCAGGATTCCAGTATCACCTTACAGTGTCATTTGCAATTTAAAGAAGAATACACTACAAATAGCTAAACCAGACAAGAAGAGCGGTGTCACTTAGTAAAAGCAAACCAAATACTCTGCATTACTGGGATGCCTCCCTCCAAGTTCTCAACCACTTTGCAAACCATTAACTTGAAATGCGTTAATTCTCACCCTTGCACTACAAGGTGTATGTTTATTCTCAGAACTCACATCTTTGCTGGGAAAGCTCAAAAAACCTACTTGAAAGATAAAGTATAAGCTTTCGCTTTTGTTACAGCTGCCCCTTGATCAGCTGTGAACTTCTATGAGGGGCTTTGAAATTAGGAGAAAACCAGCTGGCATCCATTTCCTAGTGAATACTAGAGAGGTGATAGGAAGAGTTTCTGAAATCCTTTACAAAACCCATCAAACTTTCCTCATTATTTCCTTAATCTAATAATAACATTTGTACTCTAAACCCCCCCTACTTTTTAATGAGATTTGAGAGCTTTTTTTTCTTCTTTAGAGAATTTTGAGAGCCCTTTTCTTCTTTAGAGAACTTTTATCGTCAGGTCCTTCAGCCTTTATTTGCCTCAGCATGAGAAATTGTGAGACTTGTATATGTTGTTTTTTTTGTGGACCCATGAGTTTTGTTAAGAGTCCAAGAGTTACCTTGGACTCTTCTTGCAGATAACTGCAAAGCTAGTTAGACTTGATTTTTTTTTTTTTTTCAGAAAGGCAAAGAAAGAGAAGTCTAAATTACTTTGAAGGAATTTTTAGAGAAACAATAGAAATACTGCTCTGTTTATAGTCATGCTTTTTTTTTAGCTCAAATGCATGAGAAGGAGAGATAGTTTTAAAGGTTCAAGAACTGTGGTTGCCATGAAGGTCAGAGAAAGGTCTCACTTCTGGTACTTATCACAACACAAGTTTGCAAGAGACCTCCAAGGACAGTATGTCTCCAGTAAAGTTTAGTTCATGTTCAAAGGAATCTGTGTGGAAGTTCTCTTCCACTCAAAACTTCATACACATCACAGATCACAAAATACACCCTCATGCACTGTAATAGTCATATTTATAGCAGAACCTGCCTCAAGGTCTGGAATTTTATGTGTTAGATATCTAACACATAAAATTACGTAAGGGTCAGGGGTATCTTCAAAAGCTTGTGCCATCTTTCTGTCGTGTGTGCATTGAAATGTGTGTATGATGAGCTGTGACAAAGTGCTCTGAAGATTGTGGTCTAGTAGCAGTGAGCACACCTTATGTACAATAGTAAAAAGGCTCTGGAAAAATGTAATTGTAGCCTTTTCACGCTTCTCCTGCACTTCCTAAAATTGGAAAAAGCCCATATTGCCCCCACAACTGTGCAGAAAAAGTGTCTCTGGACTCTTTTTGTCAAAACACTTCTGTTTCTTTGATCAAGACACTGGAAATGTTCCTTGTTGAGCAAAGCCTTAGCATCTTGGCCGGCAGTCTTGTTTGTTTGATCATGCTACAGTGAAGTATGAAAATATGATTGAGCACTGAAATGAGTGCTTGAACATTGACTTTTAAGCAAAGAATAAAGTACAGATTTGCATGGGGACTTTGCTTACCTGATCTTTATTTCAGATAGTGTTTGAAGCATGATTTAAAGGAGAGATAACCAGGATCACAGTCCAGTAATTGCTGAGTGATTTTGAGGTGGTGCTGCATACTACCCATTACCATTTCTTGCAATGAGATTCAGGGATAATCAAACTCAGTGTAATAAATTACCAAGATAAGATGGGTAATGAAGGAATGTGAAATGCAGAAGATAAGTTTGTGTTTTTCAACAGTGTTCAGTGTGACTTCTGTAATTATTAACTAAACTTTAAAACCTGAGGTAGTCCTTATTTCCTTATTCAAATGCCTTAATCCTTTTTCAGATTCTCTCCTTACAACAACATCTCCTCACATTTCCACAATGAGAGAAAGGATGACAACCGATCCAGTTCAATCGGCAGATCCACTTCATTCATCCACAGATCCGAGTGAAGGGAAGGAAAAGTTAAGACTGAAACAAGAAGTCGGCCTGATTAGCGGTGTGTCATTAATTGCAGGCACCATGATAGGCTCGGGGATCTTTATGTCCCCTGAGTGGGTGCTGCATCACATGGGGAACCCTGCCAGCAGCCTGCTGATCTGGGCAGCATGTGGTCTCCTCGCCACGTTTGGAGCCTTGTCGTACGCTGAGCTTGGAACAATAATTAAAGAGTCTGGAGGAGAATATATTTACATTTTGAGGATTTTTGGTTCTTTTCCTGCTTTCATTTTCGCCTACACTTCTGTCATCCTGGTGAGACCAGCTGGTTTGGCAGCTGTTTGTCTGAGCTTTGCTGAGTACGCCGTTGCACCGTTCTACCCAGGATGCTCATCTCCACAGGTTGTTGTCAAATGTACAGCTGCTGCCTGCATCTTGATTTTAACTATCATCAACTGTCTCAACGTGAGGCTGGCGACATCTGTTATGAACATTTTTACAGCTGCCAAACTCTTGGCTTTGTTGGTGATCGTGGTGGGTGGGTTGGTGCTGCTTGCCAATGGACAAACTCAGAGTTTTCAGAATGGTTTTCAAGGCACAACTGCAGGTATTGGGACAGTTGGAGTGGCATTTTACCAGGGACTCTGGTCTTATGATGGATGGAACAACCTAAATTATGTAACTGAGGAACTGAAGAAGCCTGAGGTGAGTGAGTGAGTGAGTGAGTGAGTAAGCAAGCTGGGTTTTACTTATTTAATCCTGCTGTTAATATATTTGATTATATCTGTGATTGTATTAAGAGTGGTCATCAAGGGATTTACAGTGAGGGTGGTGAGACACTGACACAAGAGACGTTGTGGATGCACTATCCCCAGAAGTATTCAAAGCCAGCTTATGTGGGGCTTTGAGCAACCTGGTGTAGTGGAAGGAACCCCTGCTCATTGCATGGGGGTTAGAACTAGATAATCCTTAAGGTCCCTTCCAAACCAAACCATCTTGTGGTCCTATGAAAGTCCTAAAAAAAATAACCCACTTACTGGAAAGAAATCATTAGGCAGCACTTGGATGTGTTGGGGAGGAAGTTTTGTCTTAGTGTTTAGAGGATCTCACTGTAGATACCTAGATTTACTCAGAAAAGCACTCACTACTATAATCCATAAAGGATTCTTAACACCATGTATTTCCTTAAAAACTTGATCCATAAGCAATGCTTTAGAAAACTACTTTATCTCTCCCTGTTGCATCAAGAGGCAACTTCAGAGCAAGCCAAGCCTCCTTGGAAAGGGAATCTAACTCAGTGAATGATCCCTGTCTTTAAATGTCTATATTTTAGCATTGTGCAGTCCATGCTATAGGCACTGAAGCAGCTAACCCGCATCTCACATCAGCCTTCTCTGTGCCATAATACCCATTTTCACAGATCAAACACTGCAGCAAAGCAAGAGTTGTATGAATGCAGAGTTTATAGAGCATGCTTTCTACCAGTGCAGCACACAAGATCCTACAGATTAAATGAAAATACAGAGTTAAATATTAACCTAAATGGCAGCAAAGATCCCAGGGCCACTCTCTCCCACAGGTTCATGTGCACTGATACTCAGGCCCTTCCAGAGTGGACACAGCAACATTAGGAATTGTGGTATCTTGTCCTGTGTTGAGAATGGGGAGTGCAAAGATTGATATTTCAGGTTCTTAGATGCACTCAGTTGCCATTTCCTGGTGTTTTCAGTTGCATAAGACACTGCTGATTTTATTGAGTCTTAAAATGATTCTGTGGTGTTCTAAGACACAATTCTGCCTCCAAGAAAAAAGAAATATTTCCTTCCTAGAGCAAATTCCCTTTGAGATTTTGAGATCAATCCCCTGTTTTGATTTAAACTGTAGAGCAGTTAAACATGGTATAACACACACTGGAACTTTGTCCATGGCAGTGCATTGTTTATGGGAAGATGCAGCACACCAGGAGACATAGCACACTAATAAGAAATAAATCAATATTAAAATAATCAAGAAGTATGCAAAAGGCATCTTGGGCAGCTACAAACCAAAATCTTTTTAATAAGATTTGGTGTGTTCTTTTTTATTTGATTTGTTTTGTTTGGTTGGTTGTGGGATTTTTTTAGACTAACTTTGGAACTGTATAAGGCTGGTGTGAAAACTGCCATGTGAATCTGGATCTACATCTTGTTCTGAGGAAAAGCTTAGGGAGTGGAGGAATTTGAATGAGAGATGTAGGTGGTGGCAAAAACAAAACAAACAAAAAAAGCACAGTGCAGACATAAATGTGCTGCACCTAACACTGCTGTCATCCCTTTTCCAGGTGACCCTTCCCAGAGCTCTGATGATTGCCATTCCTCTGGTTACGTGCCTGTATCTGCTGGTAAACGTGAGCTACTTGGCAGCCATGACTCCCTCTGAGCTGCTGTCTTCAGGAGCTGTGGCTGTCACCTGGGGGTGAGCTCTGCGTAGGGCAACACGGGCAATGCAGCCCTGAGAAACACTGGTTCTCTCCTGAGTTTAAGGAGATTTGAATGTTATTCCCAGAGGGAATGGCAGCACTGCAATGGTCAGGCCAGGACGACCTGTCAGGCCATGTTACAGAGAAGAAGAAGGTGACAAAGATGCTCAGAGGGTGAAGAACACTGTTGTCTGAGAGAGCTGGGACTGTTCAGCCTGGAGGAGAGAAAGCTCCAGGGTGACTTTATAGCACATTCCAGTGCCTAAAGAGGCTACAAGAGAGCTGGAAAGGAAGTTTTTACAAGGACATTATAAGTAGCACAAGCAGGAATGGCTCCAATTTGAAAGAGTGTAGGTTTAGCTAGACATAAGGAAGAAATTCTTTACTATGAGGGTGGCGAGGCAATGGTGTAGGTTGCCCAGAGGAGCTGGGTATGCCCTATCCCTGGAAACATTCAAGGTCAGGTTGGAGGGGGCTTTGAGCAAGCTGGTGTAGTAGAAGGTGTCCCTGCCCATGGCAGGGTCTTGGAAGAGGATGATCTTCAATGTCTGTTCCAAATTGTTCTATGATTCTATAATTCTATGGCTCTGTGAGGCCGAGGCTGACCAGCTCCATCTGACCATGGTCTCCAAGGTGCATCTAGGCTGCCAAGATGGCACATTCCTTACTCCCTATTCCCTTTTACACTGGGAACCTGTAGCTCTCCCCAACTCATGTTTTACCTCATGGAAAGTGTACATAAAGGAGAGGTGAAAGTCACACCAGGAGCATCTCCCCACAGGCACTGGGAATGCAGCGTGGGTACATATCTAGGGTTGGAGACTGAGAAATGATCCACATTTTAGATATCTCTAGGGAAAAGGAGACAGCAATACAGTAGCAGTGGGTTGGGAGTGAGACAGGAGGCAACTGGGTGAATCCTGTCCACTTGGCACCTGGAATTTAGAGCAGACCAAAGTCTTTCATCTCAGTTTCTCCATCTGTGGGGAAATGGAAAATAACATTGATCTCAAAAGCACCCTTGAGAGGTGTTATACACAGGTTGGGTAGCCTTTGGTAACTGTAACTTCAATTGGCTTGTGTTTGTCCAGAGCTGCACAGAAACAATTTCTACCTTTCATTAACCTGAATTATTTGGTGACATTAAACCATTTCTGTACAAGACAAGGAATTTAGGAAGAGAAGGAAGGGACCATCATGAGAGGTATAGATACCATCAATGATCTTCCACCAGAACATCCACTCTTAGTCTAAATACTTCCAAAGACACAGAATCCCTGATAGCCCTAAATGAGTTGTCTGGCAGAGATGATGACACAGTGTATCCACAGATTATGTACTGCTCATCCTCTTCCTAAAAAGTCAGCAGCAGCTTTGCTTCTGTGTGCATTTCACAAGATCTCCCATTTTAAGGTCTGACTGAGCTCTTGCTGCATGTGCTCTCCAGTAGCCTTTCACATCATTATGAGTGGGAGCTTTTAAAGGTCTAGTGTTTTGTTGGAGCATGTCTCAAAACCTCACTAAGCTGCTGTGTCATGAACTTTCTCTGCACTTCCTTTCCCATCATTCCTAATTAACAAGTTATTTGTGAGCTTCCTCCTTTGTAACACATCTCCTTTTCCTGCCTGATTAACCTTTTCACCCAAGAGTGCAATTCAGGAAGAAATACTGAACTAGTGACAGGAAAGCTGGGCACTCAAAGGCTGGGGAACAGGTAGGGAGCCAGTCTGAGCAGGGGGTGAAGGTTGTGGTTCACAAGCAAGAGATTCAGCTATTCAGGCCATTAAGAAGGAATAGGAGGAGTAAAAAGAAGCCAGAGGAGGACTTGTCACATTTGAATGCATTTGTTCCCTATATAAGAGGAAAACTGCCAGAAAGAAACATTGTTCAGTGGTGTGTCCTGCAGCCACAAAAGGAGCTCAGGAGACTCTTCCCAGCGTTTCTTTGATGACAGTGATTTAACAGCAACCACAGGTTTCAGTTTGCTTGTAAATGAAGTGGTCTGAAAAACATTTGAGTTTTGGATTTCTGCTGATTAGATAAACAGAGTGTTTGTATATGTGATAATTACCCCAAACACAAGCATTTATTACTCAATTAATACTCTTAATGCTCCTTCATTCCAGAAGACAATCTTCAGTTTAGTGTGAGAAAATTATAGTTCCTTCCAAATGTTTACCATGAACTCTGTAACTCTGCTACTTCTTCTGTTAAAGAGAAAGAAAATCAGAAATGTCTGCACATGTTGTAGAACCAAACATATGGAATTCAAACCATTGCTTTGGCTTAAGTCTGATTCACAGAAGAGCAGTAATAGGATCATGTAGGATTAAAGGGTTAATATCCTATGCATATTAAAGAAGAAGTCATAATGCAGAATATTTCTTCCAGTATGGTGGAAACAGTTTTTCTGTGATTTCCAAGCTAATATTATTAGTTGTGATAGCAGTATCTTCAGGTGTTTTGCCACAGCATCAGTACACAAAAAAGGTGGTTTTGCCTGTTGTGATACCATTGGTGCTTTGTACACCATTGCAGTGTGGACAGAATATATATAGCAGGAAGAAAAGCTGTCAGACAAGACAAACTTACTAGTCACTAAATATTATGGAAATTGCAAGAAGACTTCAAATCATTAGAAAGATTTTTGGAAAAAAAAATCAGTATAGTACAGAAATAACAGAGGGATGAAACCTATCTGGTTCTACAGTGAATATTCAATACATCTACAAACTGCATCTTATGCTGTGAACTCTTTCCCATCTCAGGGACAAAGTCCTGGGCAGCTGGGCATGGCTCATCTCCCTGTCAGTGGCCCTGTCTACGTTCGGTTCATCAAACGGCACGTTCTTCAGCGGAGGCCGCGTGTGCTACATTGCTGCCAGGGAGGGCCATATGGTAAGCACAAAGAAAGGGGTCTGCCTTGCTTTGAGCAGCTTCACCCTCTTGTGACACTAAAGCAGAGAGGAAAACACTGTGTATGTTCAACTGGCACAACGATAGCTCTTCGAGTGGTTTGTTCCTTGCTCAAAGACTTTAATCACCACCTCTTTCAAATGTGAGGTGTATGTGGTCTCCAGGCTTTCTTCTTCAGTCAGGTGCTTTCAAAATGATACATATTCACATCTAGCCTGAATTTTAAGAACAGCTTTGGAATGAACCACTGAAATATTGCTGCATTGGAGCACCAAGCACAGGCTGTGGGGTGACCTAGTTAATATACCTGCTAGGGAAGGGGAACCTGGCCATGCTCACGTGTTGTAAGGCACCTTTGCTCGCACTGGGAAGGTAGCACAGCACCAGCCAGCTGCCACTGCATGTTACACTGGCTACACAGGCTGGTCTCAGGGGCAATCCAGCTTTCTCATTCAGCTATCCTATGCTGCATCCATCTCATCAGCTTAGATGCAGCATAGGATATCTCTGCTCTTCAAGCTTCATAGCAATTACAAGGTGACACCAAGCCTTACATCTCTCCTAGCTTGGCTTTAGCACTGGTTTTGTTAGGTGGGCCATATCTGGTAACCCAGTGGAGGTCAGGCTGCTGCAGCTCCCTCCTGCCTGGTCTAACCAGTAAGTCCAGCACGTATTCCCAGTAGCCACATACATGCAAACACAGCTATGAAACATTTTTATGTACACACATATATATGTACATATATAGCTGTATGTATACTTACAGAGACAGCAGGGAACACAGAGCTGCACATACAGGCATACCTGGAGCTCACACAAACACCAGCACTAACAACACCAAGGGCCTTTGATTCCCTCTCTGGCTGATCAGAGATCTGTTAGTGAGAAATATGTACAGAGACATATGTGCAGTGTGGGTGCCTCCAGCAGCTAGGCTCAGATACTCAGCTGCTGGATCCCAGTCTCCCCAGTTGCTGGTACCTGGGCATACAAGCCCCTGAGGTTGCTGCCACATCCCAGCTGCTGATACAGACTCACAGGTACACCTCCACACACACTTAACCACACTACTCCACAAAGAGGAGAAAAAAGGCTGAGCTACATTTGTCCTCTGTTTTGAGCAGGCCTCTTGTGTTCCTCCTGAATCTCTCTGCTTTTTTTGGTCCTTCCCACCCACAGCATCTGGCATTTCTGTCCTCACGTATGAAGGCACTGAAATAGGTTGCACAGGGAGGTTGTGGATTCCTAGTCCCTGGAAGTTTGATGCCAGGCTTGATGGGGCTCTGAGCAGCTTGGTCTAGTGAAAGTTGTCCCTGCTTGCAGCAGGGATGTTGGAATTAGATGATCTTTAAGGTTCCTTCCAACTCAAATCATTCTATGAATCTATGATTTCACACCAGCTGGAATATAGCACAGAATCTTTTATGCATATGAATGACCAGATTGGTGGAGATGACTGGACTGGTGGTTGCTGGTTTTGGTGGTTGCTGGTTTTGGTGTTTACTGGTTCCTCAACTTCTCTGTCTAAGGACAGTGCCTGGTCTATCATGGCAAGCTCTGTGCTGAGAAGTGCACAGATGGTCTGAATCTGACCATACCAGATTATGAGCTGAATGCTTATGCCATTTCTCAGACACTCATCTCTAGCAAATGTCCTTGCATGAAATTTTGGTTGGGAATTAAAAATTAAATTAAATTAAATTTTAAAAAGCAGCCTTTCTCATTAAACTTTCCCAATGAAACAAACAATAAAGAGGCTACTAATCCTGAAACAAATCCTGGTTTAATTTGTATTTACATATATGTTTCAGGAGTAGTTCTCGGCTCATTTTCCAGTCATCCCAAGAAAAGTCAACTCCCAGAGAGCTGTGGCAGAGGGCAGAAGAGTGGTTCCAGGTCAAAAGATCCTGATGGTGGTCAGGAAAGCTCTAATTTGACTAATTCTGTCACATAAGTAGTTTGAAAACTTCATTTTGCCTGCTCAAACTGAGCATATTTGATACGAAGCCAGTGAGACACAATAAAAATACCCTTGAAGGAGTTTTCTGTATTTACCCTCCTCGGAGTTGGTCTGGTTTTATATGATGCTTATTTGCTGATTACGCGTGGCTCTAGCTGCAAGCAAAGCTCCCACCCTGAGGGGGGTGAGTAAGGTCCTCTGAGTCCGTGATATGATGATACCGTGTTTTGTTTTGTTTTGTTTTGTTTTTCAGCCAGACATTCTGTCCATGGCTCACGTGCGACGCCTCACGCCCTCCCCTGCTCTACTGTTTACGTCTGCGATGTCTTTAATAATGATAATATCAGGAAACTTCAGCAGTATCGTGAACTTTTTCAGGTATGTGTGTGTAGGATTTCTGTTTGCTTCCCCTGCTCTCATGGGGTTTACATTGTTTGTAAGTATTTTCTTGCATTATCTTTTTGAGCCTGGCCTACTGCTTTCTAACCAATACTGGGGAGAGGAAGAGGGAAGAAAGAAAATAAAGAGATTGGGAACCAGAACCTTTGCAATGCATGAATGCTCCTGTCACTAGAGACTTAACTGAATGTGATTCATCACCATTGAATCAGTAATGTTCAAATAATTCTAAAGTTCTCATTGTTTGTGCTAGACAGGAAATTAATGGAAGAACTACTAAATTTATATCAATATTTTCCTTTTTAATTGGAGATATAAACATCTGGGATCTGCAAGGCAGGACTGACACTCCTGGATGATCTCACCCCAAGTTTAATGCTGTCTAATTTTTTTCTTTTCCTCAAGTTTTATGGCATGGCTTTTCTATGGAATGACTATTTCTGGGCTCCTATATTTAAAAATCAAGAAACCAGAACTGCCAAGATCTTACAAGGTAAAGTAATAACATAAAACTCTCAAATATTTTCCTAAATTGTTCAAATGACTAAGAGAAGATTTAGAGAAAAGAGTGAGCACTGTGGCTGGCAGATTTAATGTGGTTGTCTTTCCTTTTTTAATTTCAAGTTTTGCATCAGCAAAGCCAACAAGGGGTGAGATAGTGTGAACATACAGGCATCAGTCAAGGTTGAATTCTCTGTCTTGAAAAGCTAATAATGCACTGCTTCCTCACTATGAAAATATATCTACCTTATCATCTTTTTTCTAAATTATTTAAGTGATAAATGAAGGATGATTCCGATCAACATCAATCACCTGTTTATGCTCACAGACTTTGGGCAAACTCTTTGGAGGGTAGCCTAAGTGTAAGAACCTTGCAGAGGAAAAAATAGCTTAGGTGGAGTGCCCCAAGTTCTTTGAGGTGACATGGGGACAGGTTTGCTCCCCACAAAACAGATAGAAGGAAGGAAATCAGGAGTCAGGTGTTCTTCCCCTGATGCCATGAGTGAGCTGATCTGCAGTGCTTCCTCAGTGACTGAGAGTTATTAATGAATGCACAGCCCACCTTCCTTTGAGGAAGAGTGGCTTCAAATTGAAGTTTAAATGCTTTCTGACCAGCCTTAGAGAAATTGCCTCTGAGATTGCCTGTCCACCTATCTGTCAACACACAGATAAAACTTTTTGTGCAAGGGTGCTAAGGTACAGTTGATTTGAATGCAATTGCTCTGCGTTTTGTCTACAGCTTGGCTTTTAGATGCAAGGTAGTAGGGAGAGCAAGAGCAGACTAAACCCAGTAGTTTGCATCTTCAGGTCTATGAGGGCAGGAAAGACCAGGGGTTAAGATATGGTTGTGTAGCTTTTGCAGGGATGTTCAGCCTTGGAGTGGGGGTAGGCTGGGAAACAACGGTGTCTGGACTAATTGGTATTTCTAGGTAACAGCTCAGGTTGCAGAAAGGTTTCATCTAAAAAGCCTTCTGCAGCAGTTCCAGGGTTGTCCAGACACACAGAGGCCCAGAATTACATGACTCCTTATGCTGATGTTTTGTTTTCACAGGTCCCAATTATCATCCCCATAATTGTGCTGGTGGCAGCTGTGTACCTGGTGTTAGCTCCCATCATTGATCAACCCCAAATAGAGATCCTCTACATCATCCTGTTCATCTTCAGTGGCATCATTTTTTATTTCCCACTGGTTCACTTTAAATACCACCCTCACTGCTTACAGAGAGTCACTTTACACCTCCAGTTGTTGCTGGAGGTTGCTGCAACTACCAGGGATGCAAACTGAGATAACATCCTCCCTTCACATGGCTGCCTGCACCTCATGGTTTATCCCTGCACCTTGGTTTTCAAGGCTCAGAAAATATTTTTCTGTAAAGAGCAATGAGTAGAATGTGAGTGACACTAAGTGTCCAGGTGAGATGGACTGCAGCTATGACTCCTCGTGTTTCCCTAAAATTCTGGGGACATGTTTTTTTTTCTCCTTTTCACCTCTGCCTTGCCATTACATATAGATTCCAAAGGAATATGTGCTTTTGTATTTTTCATCCCAAAAAGAGTTGTTTCTCAGGATCTTATCTCATATTTCAAGATAAAAGGCAGCAAAAGATAGACAATGAAATATTACTCCTATAGCAGGCTGAGTCCCATAGCCATTCCTGGCAATGCCTTTAATTATTTACAGCTAGTTCTGCCCACTGTGACTGCAGAGCTTCTCAAATAAATAAAGCAAGGGCTCACCATGACCATGAGAAATAACTCCTTTTTCACTCAGGTATTCACTCTGGGAAGATTATATTTCTTCCAGATCTAGGTGCACAGTAACAACAGTCCTTTCTCTGTCTCAGAAATCATCCCACATCTTCCACAGAAAACCCTCTGACATGAGACAAAAAGTGCTTTAAAGCTATGTCAGTTTACTCTGTTGAGAATGCACTTGTCATCTGAGATCCATCCATTCATGAGGAAGACACAAGCAGCATCACTCAACTACCAACATTCACCCATGTGCTTCCTGTGATCCCCCTGAGGACAAATAACTTACTTTGTGACAAAGTGAGGAAAAAAACAACAACCTAAAAACTTTAGAGCACATGTGCCAACAAGATACTCTGACTAGGAATTAAAGAAACCACATACAGAAGAACTGTAACCACATACTGTGCTATGTTAGAAGAAGTGTGGCCAGCAGAGCAAGGAAACAATCTGTCTCTTTGGACTCAACACCTGAAATCATGCATCCAGCGTTGGTCCCTGCTGTTCAAGGTGCAGTTATGAAGACCACCTGGGCCCTTCTTTGTGATGGCAACTCAGAGCAATGGTCACAAACTGTAGCCTGAGAGGTTCAGGCTGGACTTAGAGGAAATGTGCTCCATGAGGGCAGTGCAGCCTTGGATCAGCGTGCAGAAAGGTGGTGAGATCTCAGTTCTCTTACAGTTCTCTTACATTTTCTACCACAGACATTTCCACCGATTTCTATGATTCTAAAGGCACGGCATAAAAGTTACAGGCTGTGCTCTCACCCACATCTAACACACTGAAGGCACTGTTGTTTCCCATTATCCTGAGGTGCAACTGTTTTTCTCCTGCTCTAGGGGAAGGAGAGTTTTCTTTGCATTTTCCAGATGGTTCCAGGAGCTATGTTAGAGGTCTTATGACAGGACCTATGACATAGGTCCTGGAACCATCTGGAGCCATCTATGTCCTGTCATAGACAGGTCAGGTCTATGAGTAGGTCTAGGAGTTAGTCCCTAAAATGCCT
The DNA here is from genome assembly GCA_013400435.1 of Pycnonotus jocosus. NCBI lineage: Eukaryota > Metazoa > Chordata > Aves > Passeriformes > Pycnonotidae > Pycnonotus > Pycnonotus jocosus. Next base: position 248,622 of record VWYP01000433.1, on the reverse strand, counting down.
TGTTAAAGTACTGAAAGTTAACTTTCTGTCTGCATCCTTCTATAGAACCTGCTGCAATCCTGCTACCTTTTGCCTAACCTGCTATGATCCTAGAACAGAGATCGCTTGATCCTCCAGGCCTCTTCCAGCCCATCTCAGAGCTGTGTATCTGATTACAATCTCATTATGCATTGTCACCCCTTTTGTTCCTCTGAGTGATGACACAAACAGCTACAGGGATGTACCAACAGTCTGTTTTTCCAAGTGTTAGGTATGATAATGGATAGGCCAGATGCCACTCATCCAAATCCTTAGCTTAAACAGTGTTTAGGAGGACTTCCTTCCACTGATTTTTACTGAAGTTGCCAACAAAAGCCAATGAGGGAACAATTTTTCCTGCTGAATCCTTTGACAACATAATTTTTTTGGAATGCATCTCTTAAAGGAGAGGATGTTCTTAAAAGGACTGATGAAGTTAGGAGCTCTAGGTTACCTTCCTCCCACTGCCCCAGGCTCTTCATCTGATGTCAGGGAAACTTCTTAAAGGAGCTGCATCTCAGCTACTTACCTAAAAATTAGAATAATACAATTTCTCTGATTATAATTTTTGGGAAACAATCTTTTTCCTACCTATTTATGAAGCCTTTCACACAGAGCTGTGTTCTAATAAAGAATGTGAAAATACTTAGCACTTTGAATAAATAGCCTTTATATGTTATTTCTGTATGGATATAGGGGAATTGGAAAGCTGCAATTGTCATACTTTGCACCAATCTGATTTTCTATAGATATTATTGTAACAAGATGTTCTTTTTTATTTATGTTACCTAGGATTTGCAGGTGTGTATAATGCCAAAACAAGATGCTGAAAGCTCAGAGAATTGCAAGATAATTACAATAAAATGGGCATTACGATGAAGTGAGTTAATGTGTCTGTTTCTGTTTTTCATCCAAGAAAAACAATTCCATAGAAATTTTCCTGCATGATCATAAAAAATCAGCATCAGGCTTATCTCTCCTTGGTTAGAAGGTTTAACAACCTGCATGGGTGTTTATATGTGCATACACTCATCTTTCAAAATGATTGCTTATCTATTTAACCCCAGGATATGTAAATTGGAATCTCTTTTTCCTTCATAAGACATTTGCAATAGAAGTGCCAGGAAGAGGCAACACGTCCTTACCATTCATTCCTGCAGCACAGTGACAATGTGACAGTGGACAGAGCTCTGTACCTGCAGCTTGGACAGGTTATACAGTAAGATCTTATCGCTCCTATCAGTTTCCAAAGCTCCAGATCACTGTGGTCTGTGCTTAGGCCCTTTCTTCACAGGCTCAGAGGAAAAATGAACTATCAGCATAGACTGCAAGATAATCCTAAGATCTCTACTTCACCTCAAAACCGTGAGTATAATTGAGTCCCATCCTTCAGCTGGCAACCTGCAACAACCAGTTGGGAGTTTTAGCGTGGTGCACAAAGCTGGATGTGTTCTGGGCTTTTTGCTGACTTCCTCAGAAGCATCAGCTATGGACTACACCTGGGGACATTAAAGGGCAGTCCAGTGTGTGAGAGAGCACAGAAAATCCTCCTTTGCTGATTTTCTAGTCAGGCATGTTCATATGCCCAAATTCAAGTGATTGCCATAATTTGTGGTTGAGAACAAATTTCCAATTGGATGTGACAATGCAGAATTCATGGTGACTTTAATTTTCCTCTGTTCAAGAAACACAGTTTGCCCACTTACACTGACTGGGTTTATCTGAACAGTTCTCAGCTAGTGCAGAGGGTTTGGTGTTTAGTCTCTCCTGCTCTTTGCTGGGACATAGGCAATAAAAAAGACCACTGGACTCTTTCAGCAGTGTTAACTTGCTTGATCTCCCTGATCACACATAGGGGATCTTCTCTCTTCAGAGATGAAATAAATACAGTTAGTTCTGGGAATCACAGACCATTCCAGTATGGGTTGGAACTGACCTCTGAAGGTCTGTTGTCCAACTTCCTTCTTGAAGCAGGACTATTATGTTAAGTATGTTACCTGTGCTTCTGTCTCTTCATGTTTTGGAAAACACTGAGGATGGAGAGCCCATGGTCTCTCTGCATTGCTCTCTGGATAAAGAAATTTTGCTGAAGTTTAATCTGAATATCTCAACCTGCAGCTTGTGGCTGACGCCCTTCCCTGTATCATCTTCCACTGCCTAAGTGGTTGGTTCCATCCTTTTCGTAACTCTCTTTTGTGGACCTGTAGGTTGCTGGTTTTTTTCTTCCTTTTCTTTTTGCCAGACTCAACAAGCCCAACTCAAGATGCTTCTTCATGTATGCAAAGTGCTTTGGACCTCTTGTCTTGGGAGCTCTTTGCTGAACTCTCCCTGGTTCCTCTGATTTCCTTTTGAACTGGGAAGGAGTCAGAAAATTGAATGCAGTATTCCAAGTGTGCCCTTACAGGTGACAAGTCTACAGAGACACTGACATCCCTTGGTCTGCTTAGGTACCTTTTCTAATGCAGGCCACTGTGTGTAACCCTTTCAGTCAGTTACTTCTGAGAGCTTCAGCTGACTTCATTGAATGCAACGGGAAACCCTTACTTTGTACAGTTGGTGCTCTTATTAGAAACTCTGTCTAGGCTGTGATAAATCCAGCATCAGGATGACTCGGTCTAGCAGTGCAGGGGGATCTGCATCTTGCACTTTATCATTTATTGATTAGTTAGTTGGATACTGTCAGGGTCTTTGTGTATGTGACTCATTCCTCGTGAAGGAGTGTTTTTGCTAAAACAGGATGCACACCCATGGTCATACAATAAATGGGTGGTCTTAAGTTTGTGAACTAGCACTGAGATTTATGGCTAGTGAAATAGCCCATCTGTTTGTAGAATCAAGCTAGCATGTCATGTTTGTCCTCAGAGACAGTGAGCCCTGTGGCTTGAGCGTCTGGCAGATAAATTATCGTCTTTTCCTTCTAAAGTTTGGCCATCAATTGTTATTGTTTAATTTCATGGACTATGCCCTTGTTTCTGTGCAGTGGCAAGAAAGGCAACAGGGGAGCTGAGAACAGAGAAAATGAGAAGTAGCTTGAAAGAGAATTACTGTACATACAAGACCTGACTTGTCTGTCTGAGTTACCTACATAAAATCCAGACATGGACAACACCCAAACAGCAAAGACATGCCCAGAATTTTTTAAATGACAGATTTTTTTTTTTTTTTTTTTTTTTTTTTTTTTTTTTTTTTTTTTTTTTTTTTTTTTTTTTTTTTTTTTTTTTTTTTTGCTAAGCAGTAATTTATTTCCTTTCTGTTTGTACATTCTGGGCCTGTTCTTCAGTTCACAATCTGTTTTTCCCACAGCATAACTGTGTCATTAACAAAGTAGAGCAACGGTTCAGCCTTTTCTCATTGCTCAGTCTGTGGCTGCCAAACATCATCAACAGGTCATGATTCCTTTGAAGAGATGGCACCAGAATGCACACAGATTCCCAGCAGAAGGTACAGGCCCTGGCACAAGGAACACTGCCAGTTCCTGAATTAGGAATCCAGAGCTGTCCCCAGGATCTCTTAGGGTATTGGATCTGCTGTCCTTCTCCCTTTGCTGTGGCCTTACTCCAGGGCTCTGAGTGCTCAGTTTTCCACTCACATCCCATCCTGTTTAAAATTGGATTAATGAGACTTCTGCCTGTCTGAGCTGTTGTGAATCTTAGTTCATTCATATTTGTAAATAAAAGGAAATAATCTCATCTCACTGGAGAGGAAGCAGGAGGATCAAATGATGCCAATAATCTTCTTTCTTCCTAGGCCAAGCAGTCCCTCTCACCTATACTTTTACAATCTATATTAAGTGTGCAGAGGCTGCAGAAAATATGGAGGGTTTCATTCTGGCTGAAGGGTCACTCTGGCTGAGCCACACTTTTGGTGTCCTTGGATGGCTCCCAGTCCATTGGGGCCATGTGGGCACTCTGCAGGCAGGAGCCATGCTTCATGCACGGAAAGAAAGTACAGAGGATCGTGGATGTATTTGAACACACCCAGGTGATGCTGCAACCTATCCCAAGTATCAGGAACCCTGGGATGCCCAAAATCTGCAGAGAGCTGTGCCCCTTGGAGCAAGACAAAAGGCTTGGACCAGATCCTGCTGCAGGTTCCTACCAGGATCCACATGTACCAGGCACAAGCATGACCATGGGTAAACACACCTATGGTGAGTTTTCATCCCCTTGGAGCTGCCTGAACTCCAGGCCGCTATGGAAGAAGAAATGGTCCCTAAAAATGCCCTGCAGTCTTTGTCAGCTTCCCAAAGGCTCCCCTCACCCCATGCCCTCTAGGATCCCCTTTCCTGCTCCTCCTGCACTGAGGGCTGTGCTGCCAACCTGCCCAGCAAACCCCTCCAAGATCATTTAGATTACTTTGTGCTGAAAGAAGCATTCCTCAAATCTATAATGCAAAATACCCCTCAGATAGCACCAAAATGCTTTACGCAGGAGTCCTGAATATGGGCAAAGGACAGGGATTGGGGAATTTGGAATAAACACTAGCACAGATGTGGGCTGAAACTAAAACCTAAAATTGGCTTCCTTAAAATCACTGAATCATTTAGGTAGGAAAAGATCAGTAAGATCATCCAGTCCAACCTTAACCTAGCAGGGCAAAGAAACCACTAAACTGTGTCCCTAAGCACCACATTTACACTTCTAAAAACTCCCTCCAGAGATGGTGACTCCATGATGTACCTGGGCAAGTGCACAATGATTGGTTGCTCTGAAAGGAATGCTTGAAAGAAAATTCTTCCTTTCAGGAAAGGGAACAAAATCTTGAAATTGGAAAACACAATCTAACAAACACTCTGAAAGTAGATACGATAAAAACAGTGCAATTGAAAAAACTGAGAAAATTGGGAAATAGAGTGACTACCACCAAATGGCCTGAGATGAAATGAGGGGCAGTGAAAAGGACCAAAACTTGACAAAATTACTCCAATTCGAATCCTAATATCGGGGAAGAAATGCAAATGAAAAGAGAGGAGAAGAATTTGAAGAAATGAGACATGAAAATAAAGAAAGGAAAAATTCTGAAAACAAGTGAAAACAGTAAAAGTGAATGGAATGATGAGAAGTGTGGGGAGAGGGAGCCAAGCTTGCCCAATTAATCCTCATTGAAATCACAAGATTTCATTCCCTTTCCTGAAAGGAGGTTCTTCCTTTCAGCCTTTCAGTGAAGAAATATTTCCTAGTATCCAATCTAATCCTTCGCTGGAGGAAGTTGAGGCCATTTTCTTTCATCATGTCGTTTGCTATTTGAAAGAATATCCCGACACCTCATTACAACTCCTGTTATGTAATTGTGGATAGCAGTATAGTCTCTGCTAAGCTCATAGAAGTTCCCATGTGTGCTGAGCCCAGGGCAGATGTGAGGGTCCTGGGAGCTGAGGGACAGGGAGGTGGCATCGCAGCGGACTGCGGGGCTGGCAGGTGGCAGTGGCAGTCAGGTGATGAAGGGCTCGGCAGCAGCAGCCTCTCCATCCCCTGCAGCTGGGCAGGACAAAGAGCTGAGACTGATGAATGGGGTCGGTCCTGCCCAGGGAAGTGTTTCACTGTGCTGCAATGGGCAGCTGCATGCAGCCCCTGCCCACCCAGAGCCGGCAGCCTCCACTGGCAACAGAGAAGCTCCTTTTGGGGCAGGAGAGTGAGATCAAACAGCTCTGGTCACAGTCAAAAAGATGCCAGCTCTGGAGCAAGGGAGACAGCAGTCCTGGGGCTGGAAATGAAATGACAAAAGGGACCAAGTCATGCTCTCTGCAGGGGTGGCCTCCTGGTTCCCGTGTCCATCTGGCCCTGTGTCTGTACCCCAGGCACCCACAATACAGCACCCACCACAGCCACCTGCTGGCCAGCATTGGGGACACTTCTCTTGGGCTGCAGCAACTGCCCTGGGACACGGGATTCTCCCAGGAGCCATGGCTTTTTTTCTTGAAGCAGTGGTGGTTAGAAAGAAAGGCATCTTTCAGGCTGAAATCAGGATGAGTCCTTGAGAAGTCAGGCAAACACATGAAAAATGAATTATTCATCACTGTATACAAAACACACCCATCACCCTGCCATTTTGGAAATCCAGATGAAATGCTTTTGTGCTGGAGTTGGCTACCCCCAGAGGTACTTTTGTAGTGCATTTTAAAAACCTGGCTCTTTGTCTTATCTTGAGATCAAAGCTGGTTGGGAAGCAGGAGCTGCCTCCCGGAGCCGGCAGGACCTTGCCCTGCTGAGCTCAGGGCTTGATGGAAACCCACAGAGTAAAACTCAAGGCTCAAGTTGTGTAACTGAGCACAAAGTGAATCTGACTTTTTCATTATCCGAGGTGAGCGCAAACAGATAAACACAGAGGATAATGGGGAAGGATAAATTACACTTCTTTTTTTTTTTTTTTCTGCAGATGGAGTTTGGGTAGAAGAATGTTATCATTTATTTGTGTTGGTTCCTAACACAAAAAAACTGTAGCTGTAAGTTAGGACCTGCATTTTGCTGTACATATGCAGAAGACCTCTCAAAAATTAAACCATTTGCCAGAGACCATTTCAGCATAACTCTGCTATACAACTCCTGAACTGTGCGGAAGAAACACATTTGTGTTTTCAGTGGATGCAAGTTTGTTCCCTGGAACCCCAATTACTGTGCAGTTCAATGGGCTTTGCAAAGTGTGACCCATGGAAATGCTTTGTGGGATAGTGCTCTCTCCAGGAGAGTTTTCTCAGAAGAGGTGGGACTGGCAAACAAACTCAGTTTTCCTTTTCCAGCATTCCCTCAGGTAGGACAGCAGCAGAGCACATTCCTTCTGGGGCAAAAGAAAAACAGAGCTATCAGTCCACCAGCTGGGCTTGTCCACAAGGATGTATCTCCTTCCCCTGCATCCCCTGTAGGGAATACCTGGCTGGATGCTCATGGCATGTCAGCAGCCACAGAGATGTTTTCTATGGCTTTAAGCAGAAATGGAGATATCTAGCCCCTATCATAAATCTTGCAAAGGAAAGAATACATGTAAAGCACTGTACCTGCTCTAGCTTGTAAGAGGTTATAGAAAATAAAGTTCAGAAGGGCAAACACTTTGGCTGATGGCTCTGACAATGTCCCAGGCAGATGTAGTCAGTCACAAATGGCATCAGCAATAGCTAATTAATTCCTAAAAGCACTTTGCATATTAGCAGGTCGCTTCAACAATTGTCTCTTTGCTACTACTCAGAGAAGTAATTTTTCAGGGTTATTTAAGGTTCCATTATCTGGCTTTTCTCAAGACAATGTCCTGGGACCCATGATGCCCCTGAGATACTGACCATCCTTTCTGAGGGAGGATCCACACTGTTCAGAACACTATCTTAGCATTTTGTGGGGATGGCTTTGGCTTAGACTGGCTGGGGGGTGTAAGAGAGCAACAGGCACAGCCACCAGTAAAGCAAGAAAATCAACCTGGCATAAAACCTACATCATTAAGCACAAAGCCTTAAAATTGTCCTCACTACCCACTGTCACAGAACTGCCATATAGGGGTAGATGTGGCTAAACTGCCCCTCACTTCCTGCTGAGGTTCTCCCAAAGCCCAGTGCAAGACACACAGGTCTCTCTGAACTCCTTCCCCCAAGTGAATTTCACCCCATGTCACGTCCCAGACTTTAGTCTGTGAAAACACAGCCAGACCCAGCTCTTGTCTCTCACAGGCTGGGTGGGTCACAGGGAGCTTTCAAACAGTCTGATGCATCTCCAGAGACAACAGACAACAAAATGGGATCCAGATGTGTCCTCTAGCACAAGGCCTTGGTTTTGGAAGGAATTTCCCCAGATCTTTCCCCCAGATTTTGCTCTCAGGGTTTCTTTCATGTAATATACAGTTATCTGGCTTCCCTCCAGCTGCCAAGTCATCAGCATTGGCTTCACAGGGGTGAAGGCACATGAAAATTTTGCCTGCTCCTTTCCATTGCCACAGTCTGCTGCCTGTCCATCCCCCACACTCAGGGAGTGGAGCACCATGTCCTGAACTCCCCACACCACTTCAGAAAGCCAACCACATCCTGGGATGCATCCAAAGCTGAGTGGACAGCAGGCCCAGGGAGGGGATTCTGCCCCTTTGCTCCGCTCTGGTGAGACCTCACCCACACTCCTGCATCCAGCTCTGGGGTCTCCAGCACAGGAAGGCCATCAATCTGTTGGAGTGAGGCCAGAAGAGGCCACAAAAATATTCAGAGGGCTCAAACACCTCTCAGGCTGAGAAAGCTGGGGTTGTTCAGCCTGGAGAAGAGAAGGTTCCAGGGAGACCTCATAGCAGTCTCCAGTACCAGGGTACTGGAAGACAAGGACAACGTTTTTAGTAGGGGCTTGTTGCAATGGGAGAAAGGGCAATGGTTTTAAACTGAAAGAGGATCAATTTAGCTGTAAAGAAGAAAGTTTTTACAATAAGGTGTTGAGAACCACTGGCACAGGTTGCCCAGAGAGGTGGTGGGTGCCCTGTCCCTGGAAACATTCAAGGTCCAGCTGAACAGCAACAGCTGCTCTGAGCAGCCTGGTCTAGTTGAAGGTGTCCCTGCTCATGGCAGGTGGCTTGGACTAGATGGGTTTTAAAGGTTCCCTCCAGTCCAAACTGCTCTGATTCTGATTCTGATTCTGATTCTTCCTTGGGAGTCCACAGCACACAGCCTGCGTTTTGTGAAGAAAACAGGGCACTGAGTCCTGCTGTATTGACATGAAACAAAGCTTAAAGCTCACAGAGAGCAGACAGTGGAGCCAAGAATGGAGCCTGGGCTCCTTAAAGCCTCCCTGCACCAGAAATGATGATGAAACATTTATTGATTGCAACGAAGCATCGCTGCACTCAGAGAGCTAAGGCAGGAGTCCATATGGCTCAGTGTTTCAAATCCTTTGCCTCAATATTTTTGCAGCTACAAAAATGTATGTATTTTTTTCTTGCAGGCAGACATTTGGCAGCAGAGTTAAGTGACCTCTAAGAATTGTTATAACTTAGACCCATTTTTGGGAGCCCAGTGATGCATGAGAAAGGGTTCTGTTTTTGCACAATCCTAAAAGCACATATGACTACTGCATACTGCTTTTCCATTGAGACTTACAGACAACTTCCAGCAGGATCACAGGTTAGGTTGTGAGCAGCCTAACATCAGTGCTGTGTCATCTTTTATGTTTATTTGGAGAATTCTGATTCTCATAATTAATGCAGTAGAGAAATTCAACAGAAAATTCACTTGGTAGAAGGAAATATTCCAAGGCTGAGGAATTAAAACAAACTTTTTTTCAATAAAAGCAACCCATTAAGAGCCTCTTGATTATCTATTTGAATATTTCAATTTAAAATTCTAGTTTAAAAACAAGTAAATAAAGTATGCTTCAGTTCTGCAAATTAAATTTATCCTTGGTTAAAGTCCATTGAGAGATACCCTTGGGGTGATTTTTACCTACATCTCATTTGTGCCCTGGGGTGTTTTCATAGCAGTCTGAGTCATCCAAAGCTCCCAAGCGGAATTAATTTCTGAATCTCATAGTTGATATCCCACAGCCAAACCATGTCTGTGATTCAGAGAAATGCTGATTAATACGGAGAGGGAGGAAGTCGAGCACTGCTGTTTGTCCCTGCTCGCTTCCCCAGCCTGCTGGACCCAGCCTGGCTTTCTGCAGGTCCCACAGGACTCTGGCACTGGGGGAATGCAGAGACTGGGCAGGCTGGATGGGAAGCCACAGCAGTGGTGTGAGGGTCCTGCCCCATCCCGTCCCCATCCCAGCAGCTGCACTGTGAGCACATGTCCAGAGGCAGCAGCCAGGACTTCTGCTGCAGCAATGCCCCTGTGAGCCTGGCCAGCGCTCCCTTGCTCATGCTACAGACTGTCCTTAGCTTCATCCTTCCTGGAGTCCGGCTCCAGCCTCTCCAGCCTGTCCTGGCCCTGCACAGAAGGTTCTCCCACAGCTTGTTGGTCCTGTCTGAGGAAGCAGCACTAAGCTGGGTTAGGAGGATGAGGAGGAGGAGGACACCCTTCCTCATGGGCAAATGGGGCACTCACACCACAGCCTCATATGGTGACAAGTGACAATCCATAGCCAGCGAGCTCTGCCATGGGATTTCTCCATCCTCTCCGTGTTGATGAGGCACTGAGGAGCTGCACTCATGAGCAGTGATGCCTCAGACATCTGGAATTATCGGCATTTTTGACTCCTCTGTTCTTCCTGTGAGCATTCAGCCAGCTTTGGGTGTCAGGCAGAGGCATTGTCCCCAGACATGGAACAGAGATACTGAGGAGACACAACAGAGCCCTCCATGAGCTCTGCACTCCCAGTCCCCAGATCCTCCCTATACCTTCAGCTGGGCTTGTTTCAAGTGCAGTGAGAGGTGCAAACCCAGCTGTGCCAGGGCTCTGCAGCCACTGAGAGGGTCTGTGGCTGGGCCCTCAGGCAGGCTGGTTCTCCTGCTGCAGTTTGGTAGATGGGCAGATGGTGCCATCAGGATGATTAACAGCACTGAAGCCAGTTTGCCAAGAGCCTATTGATTTTCCAGAAGGTGGACAAATCTTCTCCTTATGTACTAACACTGAGACTGAAGTAATCTGCTTACAGCAGGAGGGAAGTCAGCTTTCAGCGTGATTTAGGGAGGGCTGGGTTGCATCCAGATACACACCAATATGATCTTTCCTGAGTGCTGTTACACATTGCCTTAATAATTAATTAGAGATAAATAACATTTATCTTTAACACTAATTTGTAGCTGAGGAAGGGCAGCAGACTAAGTGCCAAGACCAGATCCTGCACTGGGTGGATGGCTTCCCAATGAGTCAAAGTGAGTAAAGATTGGCCTGGAGCTCTTTCTTCCCCCAGGGTGGATAACCACATAGGGAGGCCACTGTGGTAATGGCAATGTATTAATGTCTTTTCTTGACAGAGAATCTGGGGAGATCTCTGGTTAATAGAGTTTAACAGATGTGATGGTTTGCCATGGTCTCAAAGCAACTAGGTTGTGGCCAGACATAAGCAAGGGACATCACAAAACACTGTCACTATCAGGAGCACCTCCCTCTCCTCTGGGTTGGTACAGCCCCTCATGTTTGGCACTGTATGAACATGAAACAAAAAGGCAGTGCTGAGTTTGCAGTCTTGTCTCTTGATCTGTATGGCAATCATCACAGAAGTGTGTAAAAAAGACTGATAAGTGTTATCGTGAGGCTTTTCCATATCTGTCTAATTGTAATGGCAATCCAGCTGTCTGGGTTGTAGTGAAAGAAAATAACAAGCTTGTTTTTGTGATGTTGGATCCTGCTCAGGCCCAAGCCCTCACCCTTTTCTCTATGGTCCCTGTGTGAGGCTGAAGTGTTGATTTAGTGAGGGGGACCATAGTGATGCTCTGGCAACCATGGCAGAGGCTGACCAAGTCATGTAGGTCTTGATCTCCAGTTGTTGGGAAAGAAGGCAGTGTCCTCTTTCCAATGAGACTGGGATGAAGAGAAGAAAAAGTCTGAGCTGCCTCCCTAATATTTGCAGAGCATCATCATCTGTTGGCAATTTACTACTGATGCAGCATGTACCAGGTTTATAGCAGGTCACTGGAAATGCACCCGGGCCCATTCATCGTTTTTAAAAGCAAAGCAATGCTTAAGTGTAACATTAATTTAAATTTACCTTCCTGCAGAAAACTGGTGGACAGGGAGCCTTCCAAAAGATGTATTTTTATTATCTCTCTCTTCTACCTCTGGCCATTGATAAATATTTATTTAGGCTTTAACCTGCCAAAGGCTTTAAGCACAGCTATATTTCACTTCAGTCCAGGGTAAGAGATGGCAGGCAGCTGTCCATGATGGGCAGAGCCTGTGGCACACCTAAAAGTGTCTTCCCATGGTGGCTGAGGAGTGTGACTAAAGCCTGGCCACAGGAACATGTGGGTCAGAGGCAATGGGGGGAAACCCAGAAACCCCCAGCAAGGGACATGAGCCCCAGTGCAGCCCCTCTCAGGGCTGTCCTGGGGAATCTCAGCCTGGAGCACAGCTGAGCTAAAGGGAAAGGCTGCATGGACTGAGAGGGGTAAGGGGTACAGGACACAGTGTGGGACACACAGGAGGAGCATCTTGGAAATGCATGAGACTTACTACGGGATATTTAGAGGAGGAAGAATGCATGGGGAAAGAGAGGGGATCTTGGTAGTTTGGAAAGGAATAAGGGTGGAAAAACACAACAAGAAGGGGACAAAAGGGGTCAGCGGCATGTCAAGGGTTGGCTGGTTGCTTATTCTGGCTGGCCATGCCCTGCATCTGGTCAGAAGGGCTTGTCTTCTCATTGAACTCCACTTCAGAGGCTTTTCATGGGTGAGAGACTCTGCTCTGTGTGCACATGTGTGTTGGGTGTCTAGGTGAATCACTGGTAAAAGCTGGAGTAACAGGTGAGTAGGATAAAAGGCTTTAGGAGACAGATAGCAAAGCAAGCATAAGCCTGGTCTGGATGCTGGAGGCACCAGAGATCTGTGTACTCGCTACTGGAGGGACCAGGGAGTCCTGGCCAGCTGCTTGGGGGTATTGTGGAGCCTGGAAGTCAACTGAGACACCTGACTGTGTGTAAGAGCCAACTGGGGACAAGAGGATTCAGGGACCAGCTGTGGTGTAGAGTTGAGTGTCTCAGGAGAGTGGCTGGAAGGATCCACATTGTATAGAGGTCTGTATAAATAGATATACATCTGTGTATGTGTGTATATATATATATGTAATATATATTAAAAATGTGTATATATATATTCTATTAATGGGCTTTCATTGTGATCTGCCAGAGAGCAGAACAGGATGAGGCACTTGAAGCTGATTATGTTTGTGTGCATGTTGAGTGTTTCTGTGGAACAGATCACCTGGGTACCCAGATATGTGTTGAGTGTGTTTGTGCTCATGTGCCTACTGGGAACACACACTGAGCCCCACTGCCAGCTGGCCCTGGGGCCAGGGACCTGCAGCAGCCTTGCCTCCACTGGGCCACTGGATTTGTCAGGCTGGGATAGTGACCTGTTCACTTGGGCCTGCAGTCAGGTGAGAGCCAAGGACAATCTCTGTCAAGAATACTGCCTGAGCAAAAGGGTTGAAAGAAAGAAAATGCTCCTTTTTTATGTCTTTAAGCTTACAAACTCCCTCTCAGTCAAGGCTACATGATGACACGCAGCTAAATCTCCCATTCCCAACACCCAGGCATATCCACCTTGCAACACTGCTTGGCTTGGCCAACTTGAGCTGGCCAAGTTGCTCCCAATGGCACCAAACTGCTCAGAAACCAGTCATGGGTGTGATTCATGAGCTGAATGTTTGTCTACCAATCTGCCCCCTCAATGGGCACAGCCTGAGGGATGTGCTGAGACAAGTCCCCTACAAAAGCTGTGTCACAAAGGAGGTAGCTGGCACAAAGAATGTGTTGGGCAACTGAACAGATTGAAATGAGAACACATCAACAGTACAGAGGTAGTTTCAGTGATGAACAAGTCCACTAGCAGAGATGAAGCTTTCAAGGCCTTAGGGACACAAAGAATTTCGTTTTGGCAAAAACTTGCAGTCTTTCTTCCTTTTCATGTGCTACTCTGAGTTGCTGGGGAGGAATACCACGATCCAGTCCTATATCTCCATCAAAATATAATAACAAATTACAGGCTCTTGTATCACTTTGACATTCTCTGAGTGATTGCAGAGATATGAGATGATGAATTATTTAAAACAGATGCAGTACATTTCACAAAATGAATTTGATTAAGTGGCAAGACATTATGAAGAAAACTGAGACAAAAGACTAAGAGAATCTATTTTCATAAAATAGAACATGCTTCCTGTCTAAAGATAATTTTGAGTAAACATATGAATTAGTAGGTAGACTGATAGACTGTCCACCAGGAAGATCTATTTACAAAAGAAACTAATACAAAATGGAGCATGGTCTTGCTAAGCAAGACATATTACCCTCTCTCCACTGCATCTGCACAACAGGCAATGAGAAGGAAAGAACACGTGGGGCTGTTTTATTTCCAAACTGCTCCTCTTTCCGAAGCCCTGTACTGGGCACTGTGCAGGGAGGTTCTTGCTAAAGCATTGCTGATATACCACTTTCTAGATGACTCTGAAGCCTACAGGTTCTTCTTCCATCTCTGTACAAAACACATTCTAGATTGTCATGGCTTTTGTGGCTTATCGTGGTCTGTAGAGCTCTATGAAGGGAAGTCAGGTGCTCCATCAAATAGGATCTGGAGGAGGTGTTTGGAGACATGAGTGTCCAAGAGCTTGTCTGTTTTTTCCCCAACAAAGCTGGCTTGTCTACAAAGCTTGCCTTGATGGCAGTCTTAACCATGCAGGCTACTACAACACTATTTCACAGAATGCATAAATTATCTTTGCAATGAAAATGGAAAATGGCTCTCACACACTCCTCTCTTATTGTTATGTACTGACTTTATTTATTTATTTATTCTTATTTCTGCTGAATATATCAATATCATTTATTTGCATATTTGCTCTGCTGAAATCCCAGATTGTACTGTATAACATCATATTCACCTAATATAGTATGAATTCCCCTGCTGTTTCAATTGGACAACTGTGGTGATGGGGAGCAAATAGTGTATTTCATCTTAGAAATGGCCCTGTCGAATGATATATGAACTTCATTTAATTTCCATCTTCTGTTTCATAGTACTTCTTTCCTTTGTTTTTTATTTTCCTTAATAAATACTCATGTTTAATATTTAAATACATGAAAGTAAAAATAAATAAAAATGTTATAAAGCAGTTTCCTCTCCCTCTCTTTCTTCTTTCCCCTGCAACACTGGCAGCATGACTTACATTAGAGGAGAGCACTTTGGCTCAAGCTTAGCCTGGGTATTGACTGCTGGCAGTTTGCTTCTGTATGGATTCATCACTATTAATTTTTGTTCCAAGCTCGAGGTATGGGCATGTATCACTTTCCAAGTATCAGTTTCCTACAGATTTTCTAGCTCTTCAATGGCTAATATCTGAGTTCTTCCACAGCTAATGTCTGAGCTCTTCACATGAGTGAGCACAACAGCCATGCCAGCAGGCCTGCAGGTCAGAGCCCAATATCACCTGGCAGGTGCACCTGCACTGGAGTCTGCAGAGGATCCTGGGGACACATTCCTAAGTATGAAAGGTGAACTAGCATCCCTGGAGCTCTGTGCTCCCAGAAGGGGTGTTGCTTCTTTCCAGCTACTTGGCAGTGCAGACGTGCACAGCCTCTTCTGTACAGCCACACAGACACAGCCTGAGGTGGAATAGAGAACCCACCCCAGACACAGGTGCCTTAGGATAATACACTGACTGATGGGATATATCCCCTTTTTCTGGATGGCAGAACAATCCAGCCTGTATTTCTCTTGGGAGACAGATGCCCTGAAATATGGATTCCAGCCAAATCAATTTCTTAGCCACATAGTAAACATCTTTTGAAAAAATGCTCTGAGACAGATACAGAGGGAGATCGTCGATTTTTTGATAGAAGTGGCAAAAAAAGGTGGATTTTTACAAGTTAAGAAAAGATGATGAAAAACCTCCCCTGAGTTTCTCTTTTCCAGTTGCAGAGGAGTATACAGTGGAAATAGATTGCCAACTTTCTATTTCCCATTAAAAAAAACAATAAAAAGGTTAATGTTAAGAAATGGAAACTAAGATCAGCGTAACAACAGTTTAATTCAGAGATACTACAGTGAATACTGAGAGTGAAACCAGTTGCCCTCATCTTGAACAAAACATCCTTCTGGAGGAGAGCACTTGTTTATTTAGACTGAAAACAGACATCAGCCAATATGCTGCCCAGTGTCCTACTAAGCATCAGGTAGTGTGAACTCTGATTCGCCCAAGTGGTCTGAACTTTCCAAGTAGGGGGAGCAGTAAGTGCTTAGAATCTTTGCAAAACTGCCTCTCGTTCAGTGCTCCACACCACAGGCACCTGAGACACCTGTGCTCTTGAACTTATCTGCAGACTAATCCTCCCCACCCACACATGCACATACAGGATGGAAATAACAATTTAAACCTCTCTACATATCTACAGCTCTTTGAAAGGCTCTATTGATGCTACTACCTGAATCAGAAGAGCACTTATGCACAGCACACACGCATGCCCAAGTTGCATGGCAGAAAGAGTTTTAAAGTTTGCGTACAATATCAGATTGCACCGAGGGGATTGTTATAGACAGAGGGGAGAGGAAATTGGGGTTAAGCATGGCCCAGGAGACAAAAGGGAAAGAGCATGGAAAACAAGAAAAAGAAAGCTCCTAGAAGTAGATGATTCACAGCTACTTTAGGCAGCAGTTTAAGTTTCTCAGCTTGAAGATGGAAACAACACCTACTTATCACCCGGAGATGGGCTGGTAATTCGTGTTGAAAAGCACTCAGAGATGCTTGGAAGAAAGGTACTTTTGGAAATGTCATCCTTGAAGTATTTGTTGTTCTGGCACAGTGTGGTCGTGGACTTCAAACTGCTACCAAAAAGTGACGTAGAGGGAAAGCAGCAATCCATCCAATACTGAATACTTGGTCAGCCTCAGCATTTCTACCCATGATACCATCAATAGACAAATAATGGTGGGTAGAGTGGGTAAGAAAAAAAAATCTTAAGTGTGTATTTTGCTACGTCTCTCATCTGGAAAAGCTCATTTGCAAAGTGTACAGCTCCAGGTGCATAATCAGTTTAGAAATTTGTCTTTGTTCTCATTTTGTTTCCTCCTGGGAAACTTTAACCAGGCTGCCAGAGTGATGACACCAGCACTGAGGAAGTCAGCAAAACAAAGTGACAGGCTTCCATGTTCTCCTAGTTCATGACAGTTACACTCAATTAACACTGTACCTTTACTTCAGGATCAGAAGAGGTTTACCTTAGAAGATTTCTCTGTCCATTTCTGTGTTTCAGCATGTGTCTTCAAACCCTGCAGTCACATTACTTGCCTGCTTCCAGCCTTGTGTTTTTAATCTCAGTTCATAACTCAGTTCTTTGGGCTGCCAGGACTCAGTGCCTTTCAGAAGGGAGAAATGTGGAGTTGCACCCAAAATCCTTCCATTTTGGTCCATGTCTGTGCCTCTCTGAGATGTTCTGCTTAGGTTGACAATGTGTCTAGTCTCTTTCCAGATTGTTAATGACTTGCAGAGTTGACAGCATGGTTGCTGGCATTTCGTCTTCTTTATGTCCTCTGCCTACAAGTGCTATGGAAAGACAGAAAAATTTAACATACATTCAGATTATAAGAACAAAGAAGTGTAGAAATTGAAGTCTAGTCTTTTCTACTGTTAAGGTAGAAATTCAAGAATGAACTGGACTATTCTACCCCAGATCCAGGCTGGTTTACCCCAGTTTATTCACCTGTGCCTGAAGAAGATGTGGAGATAGCACTGCCTCCATTGTTCTCTATGCTCTACATTGCATTCCTGATGCATATATGGAACCAAGCCTGGGCCAGGTCTACAAACGAATCCTAGAGAAAGTCAGACCTGCTCTGCCAGTTAGAAACCTGCTGTTATTAGCACAGCAGACTGTTGGATACTTGTGTGGTGACACCCTTCCCTAAGGACACCCTTCAAGGAAGGGTATGGAAGGAAACTTTGTCAGCAGAGCTGTTTGCCACTGAGTCTTTCTACTGGGAACCTGGGATTAGATTCACTAAAACATGTGTTCTTGTGCTTGTCCCAGTAGTGCTGGTTTATGTTTCTGTCCTAGTATCTGCGTAACTCCCTTGACCAAAAAATGTCCATGGAGAATGGTAGCTTGGTCATTTCCATTTTTCAAGACTGGTTCAATGTCTCAAACCTAGAATTGTTCTCTTCAGCCTGTATTGGAGGTGGAGAAAGAAATAAAACCAGCTTTCAAGTGTGGTGCTTTGCAGATAAGGGGTGTTTTCCTCCTATAACATTTAAGCAGCCTTTATAGCACAAACACAACAGCAACAGAGACACCTGCCTACCTTTCCACATTGTGAAATCGAACCACAAAATAACATTCACTTCTCACAAAATCTGGCAGTGCCTGTAATGTTTTTTCTCCTCCTTTCCTCATGTAATGCACTTGGTTAATGATCTCTAGGCCTCTATCATCACCTTCTTTTGTCTTGGCAGAACAGCCCAGGTAAGCATATGCCCCAATGCTGGCAACCTAAGCTTTTCCTTCTGTAGTGTTAGTTGTCTCATTGCTGGGAGTAGTTTCTTCTTAATACCTTAGTTCTATCTTGACAGCCACTGGAGTAATAGGTACTGTGAGGCAGAACACTTCAATTTCCAGAACCCAAAAATCAAGGCTGTTTTGCTGTAAGCCAGTCCTGTCCATGAAGGAGCACATTAAAATAACATCCGTAGATGTCCACATCCTTGTGGAACACTGAGCAGAGATCTCAGTAACCGACTTCATACTTCCCTGACCCATTCAAGAGGATGAGTTTAATTTCCTCCCGATTTCCTCCCCATTCATTTCCTCCCCACTCTGTGTCAGCAGTGTCAGCATTGGCTCATAGGACTTAGGAAGGTGTTCATGGCACAGAGCAAAAATGAAGCATATTTTACCATAGGGGTGATCTCCAGCTACAGCTAACTTTCTTCTAAAAGCAGCCATTCCTTGAAAATAAGGGTGAAGTACAAAATGACATATTCCCAGGATGTGTTTTGTTTTTCTTTTTAAGCTTTTGTGAAGGGTAGAATAAGGAGAGGAGAGAAATTCCATTAGTTTGGAATTTCCCTTTTCTCCTTTTTTCTCTCTATACTCCTGTCTTACCTTTCTTCCCTATTTTTCCCTCTTTTAATTTCTCTAATATCAGAATCTTCTGAAATTGTGACTACGTTGTTCTTGCCTAATATTATGAATCAAAAAATTAAGGTATAAACCAAATCTGGATGTAACCAAGACTCCTGCAGTACCCTATATTTCTGTTTTATCATTTCAGATATTGTTTATGGTCAGTGTTCAGTCCATACCAAATTTAATTTTTTTAGATTGAATGACTTAATTTTGTGAGTGAGGTGGAATGTAAAACACTGTAGTAAACAACTTTCCAAATCGGTTTTATTGACATTTTTCCTGCCATGATCTGTTAGTGGAATTATACAACGGCAATAGCTCTTCTGTGTGTACCCATGCTGCTTTTGCTCATAGATCAGTTAGCACGTGGGAATTAAGAAAGTGTTCTCAGTCTTCATTGAGTCATGGTTAATTTATATGAAGTAGACTTACAGGATTTAGTAATTAGTAATTTCCACCATCAACTGCCTCCTCTTAGATCAGTTTCCTCTAATATTGTTGCTGCCTCAGCTTCCTCAGGTCACAGGAAAGAGAAAACTGACCACCACACTTCAAAGAGCACCATGAAGACCACAGTAATTAAAGGAATAGGTTAATGTATCTAAATATAGCAAATGAATCTACATGGAGAACCATATGACATCATTGTTTTTTAAAGAAATCTACTGTGTGCAATAAAGTGGAAATTACACAAATCATTAACAAATCACAATGTGTTTACTTCAGAACTTGTTCCTATTGCGAAAGACTCATCCTGTGCGAGCGCTTCAGAACTGAGCGTGCCAAACTCCCTGGTGGAATGTGGGCTGACAGTGCTGCAGTGTGAAATAGGAGTAGACCTGCCAGAGAAACCCTCCAAACATCACTTTTCAGATCTGCTCAGGCATCACAAATAAATGAGTTGCAGAATCCAAGAATGGATGAGGTGAGGAGGGGTTACCTACTCCACCCTGCCCTGCTTAGAGCAGGATCAACTACAGCAGGTTGCTCAGGACTGTGTCCAGTTGGGTTTTGAATATGCCCAAGGATGGAGACTTCACAGCTTCTGTGGGCAGCCTTTTTCAGTGTCTGACCGTCCTCAAAGTAGTGGAATGAAGTACATCCACTGGAGAGTCTAAAGAGAAAAAACTTCCCACGGTTAAGGATATTATCTTGAACTCCAGATGGAAACTGAATTCCCTGCTATCTTGTTGGCATTGGACAAACAATTTTTACTCTGTCTCTGTTTTCCTGGTAGACAAAGACTGCAAGGTGTCTGCAGTCAGTAAAAACTGAGAAGAAAGGGAACCAGAGTGATACATTAGGTCTCTCTGCAGAGAGAAATGTTTACAAAGGCTTTATTGGTGATGTAGATATGTAACATGATTATTATCCATAATAGTTATGTGGTCAGCTCATTTATTTCGTGCAGCTACAGAAGGATTCTTCAACTGAGATGAGGGTTGTAGGTCTAAAAATTCTAGTCTAAGGACGAGGAACTTGTTTTTATTTAATTTGAACTCAGTTGGAGACAAAAAGGCCACGTTAATTTACCGTAGTGGTATAATTTTACTCTGCCAATCCATATTTCCTGAGTCCCATTTAAGTATGAATTTTATAGTCTTGCTACAAGAACTGGAAAAAATTAAAACCAACAGCTTTTGACTGACCTCTCTCATTCCCTGTAAGAACAATGCCAGTGGATCCCATACAGCTATTTAGTCATGAAAGCATTTCTTTTTTAGGATGGTGTGGTTTCATGTGCACTGTACTTAGCATAAACCTCTGTATGAAAATACACAGGTGATTTCACCTTCTCCTGCTGTGCCTTGGCATTCCAGTTTCTAGGCAGATCAGTCTGGCTTGTCTGCTGAGAGCACTGATCCCAAGGGATCTCTGAGAGTTAAACTCTGCTTTTCTCCAGGTAGGCTGGAAAGCAATGGACCTGCACTGACACACAGCAAGTGATCTGGTTCCTAAATGTGCCAGAAACTCTTATCTTAGAGAGACAGATGCCATTTCTGCCCATTCTCTCACATCTACTCAGAGCTTTTCCACACTAGCCTGTGAACTGCTCATGTTTCACTGCCTCTTGCCTTCCTCAATTTGCCGAGAAGCTTTGCCTGCATGAGGGCTGCAGGATGCCTGATGCCAGTGTTACAAGCCAGCATGCAGGACTCTGTGTGCCACTAGAGGACACATGGCTCCCTCAGCATGTTATGCCACAGCAGGCAATGTACTTACTTGCCCACTTATTGACAAAAACGAGAAAGATTGCCTTCCCCACTGAGCTTACATGCTTTTGGTACAGATTTATGCTTGAACATGAATTATCTGAGTTACAGAAATGCCTTTTAGAAAATCTGCTTAGCAAGAAGAGCAGGGGGGAAATATAATCTGGAAACAATCTCCAGTAATTGACAGGAATTGTCTTCTCAACAAAATATGCCATTTGGATGAAAAAAAAAAAAAAAAAGGACAAAATCTGAGTTTTAATCTCAAAACCATGAGCACAAGCAATAAAAGCAATCAAGTGGTGTCTTCTTTCTCCTACTTTGTGCTTTCTTCATAATGAGTGTGGTATGTATGTGGTGCAGCAGAACTAATGCTGTGCTTAGAGAGTGCACATTTTGGGATAACTAGAAGTGAGGATTCAGCTTGCCTAAAGAACTGGAGTTCAGCATATCATGCAGATTCATGCAGAAAATATAAAAGTTACAATAGAAGTTAAAATTCACCCCTAAAATACATGAGCTGGATACATTAGCTAAGTACAGATATGTAATAACCACAGTGACTGAGATGTTCCCTGTAGAGGCTGTTGCTGGAGTGTACCACAGAACAGAGAAATGACTGTGATCTCAGCCTGAGCTGGTCGCAGGGCTGAGTCTCATGATATAAAGCTTCTAGAAAAAAAGACTTACAAAGCATTTGAAACTCTTGGTCAAGGAGTTGCATAGCCTTTGCTGAACTCTGTCTTGCAAGGTGAGAGATGAAATATCAGGCACTTTGCCTTCAGTGCAACTGTGTGGAAGACTAGAGATGTGAGGCTTCACTTGAAAATGAAGCAGCTATGGCTCAGACCAGTTATGGCTCAGAACGGTGCTGCATATGCAAGTCTACTGCTCAGTTACAGGAAAAAAATCATGCTATCGATTTAACTTAGGTTAGCTGGACATTTGTCGAGTAATTCCTTTGCACAACTTGGAAGCTGGAACCAGCAGACGATTTGGATGAGACCACCCTGCTTCGAAGCCTTTAAAGAGTTAAGCAATATGTATGTGGGACACTCGAGGTACACGGGTAATTGCCAGCAGTACTCTGGGCAACAACAGAGCCGTGTGCTTTGAAATGAATGAGCTGCTTATTTACCTGCCTTCCGTGGCACAGCACGGACGAGTCAATCAACGTAATTGCTCATTTGTATTATTCCTTTTTCTATTTAACAAAACGTTTTGCTCCTGAAAAGACAAAACCAAACACTCAAGCACGATTCAAAAGTCAAATATAAGCGGAATCAGGAGTATATTTAAGCAGCACCTCTCATGCCGGATGATGCACTCGCAGCTTCTCCCGCTGCCGCCGCAGAGGTGGGTTTTTGCAGCGGTGGGTTTTTGCAGCGGTGGGTTTTTGCAGCGGTGGGTTTTTGCAGCGGTGGGTTTTTGCAGCGGTGGGTTTTTGCAGCGGTGCGTTTTTCCAGCTGCGGAGCCGCCAGGAGCAGACGCAGGGCGGTGCAGGGCGCAGAGCCGCCGCGAGAGGGCGCTGGGGTCCCGCCGTCAGCACGGCGCGGCCGAGGGCCGGGTGGGGAGGGGGGTGCGGTGAGTTCTGGGGATTTACATCGAACACGGGAAATATACGGCAAATTCACCCTGTCTGCCTCTCCGAACGGCCTCGGCGTGCTTGGGACTGCGCAGAAAACAGCTACAAGCTGCCAGTGAACCATCGCCAGGAGGACGTGCGGCATGGGGATGATTTCCACACAGTTTTGTATAGAATTTAAGCCTGTGAGCAGTGACAACAAATTTAAAGTGATGATGCAAGCCAGAAATTTGGCTCGCTTGAAGGCCACAGGTACTGAAGAACATCCATGTCTATGTCTACACTTTATTGCTGGATTCTTTAAAAAATCAGTTTGAATTCATTATGTTTGGATAAAATATGCTGTACAAACGCCTGTAAGATCAAGGTATAAATTTGTCTGTCAGCATCCGGGGACATGCCCTTTTGACTGGGAGAAATGGATATTACAAAAATCTTGCAGAAAATAAATTTTATGTCAATGTCTAGGATTAAGCGAACCTTTTGCCCAATTGACACACACCTCTCTGTAACAGTGCTGCAAATAACTTGCCAGGCAATATGATGTACTCAGTGATGCATGCACTCTCCAAGTGGGTATTCTAAAATACAATTTTTAATAACAACTGTATTGTACAAACCACCCATTTTTGTTCTATTCGCTAATGCCAGCGCTGGCTAAGAAAACGGGACTCTTGGGATCCAACCCCTAGAGGCAGTAGCCACAGGACATCGTCTGTGTGGAAAAGCTCGAGGGGAAGCAGCTTGGGACACCACCCGGCTGAGCAGCGACAGCTGCAACAGGGACCGAGCGCGTCGCTGCCGGCGGTGTCCGTGTGCCCCCGGGCACTGCGGCCGCCCCAGTCCAGCCCAGCCCAGCCCTGCCAGCCGCTCCTGTGGAGGGGCTCGCATCCTGCCCTCCCAGCAACCCCGCACTACAGCGCTTTGCGCCCCTTTATTTTCCACGTTCATTCTTTCATTGCTGTGCCTTCATATCTGCCTGTAAATTGAGACCCAAAGGCCAGTTCAGTTCAAGCCTGCTGGTATTCCCGGTTTACAATTCCTCCGCTCCCTTTTGGCCAAGAGCTGGCGAAAGTCGAACATGATGAATTTTTTAAGGAAGGGAGTCGAGCGCTTTTCCAGCAGCAGCCAGCGGACGCTTTTATTTTATTCAACCGTCTGCAATACTCTCTGTTCACTTTGCCCGGGCTGTAAAGCAGCACCTGGGACGCAGCGGCGCTCCCTGTTCCTCTCCGTTGCCTGCCCAGACTCTTCGCACCGGCCATCCCGAGAGGGGAGACTGGGGCGGGGATCGACCCTGCCCTGCCCTGGTGGCAAACCGGGATCCCCCAGGGCCGNGCCCCGGCCCGGCCCGGCAGCTCCCCCGCCCTCCTGGGCCCCGCCTCCTGCCCGCCGTCACCCGCCAATCGCAGCGCTCTACGCTGGGGATGACCTCACTCTTTGCCTTCCCATTGGCCAGCTATATTAAGAAAGTCGCGAGCGCCTTTAAATAGCGGCGCCGGGCCGCAGCTTGCGGCAGTGGCTGTGTGGAGCCGGTTGCGTGTTGGTGTCTGCTGTGAGGGCGAGAACCGGCGGCGCCGCTTCTACTGCAGAGCTCCGGGGCCGGCGGCGCTGCCCTGCGGCCATAGCGCTCCCCCGAGGCCGGGTACGGAGGCGCGGTGCCGGTGCGCAGAGAGAGCAGGACGCGCCCGCCTGCCTGCGCGGGCCGGCTCGCCACGGTGCCCTGTGAGAAGCGAGAGGGAGCGGGAGGCGGCGGCCGCGGGGAGGAGGGCGCTGCCATCGTCCTGCTGCACGGCAAGGCCAGCTTGGCGAGCCTGGCCATGGCCGCCATCCGCAAGAAGCTGGTGGTGGTGGGGGACGGTGCCTGTGGCAAGACTTGCCTCCTCATCGTCTTCAGCAAGGACGAGTTCCCCGAGGTCTACGTGCCCACCGTCTTCGAGAACTACGTGGCTGACATCGAGGTGGACGGCAAGCAGGTGGAGCTGGCCCTGTGGGACACGGCGGGTCAGGAGGACTATGACCGCCTGCGTCCCCTTTCCTACCCCGACACCGATGTCATCCTCATGTGCTTCTCTGTGGACAGCCCGGACTCGCTGGAGAACATCCCGGAGAAGTGGGTGCCCGAAGTCAAGCACTTCTGCCCCAACGTCCCCATCATCCTGGTGGCCAACAAGAAGGACCTGCGGAACGACGAGCACGTGCGGAACGAGCTGGCCCGCATGAAGCAGGAGCCGGTGCGCACCGAGGACGGCCGGGCCATGGCCATTCGCATCCAGGCCTACGACTACCTGGAGTGCTCGGCCAAGACCAAGGAGGGTGTCCGGGAGGTCTTCGAGACTGCCACCCGGGCAGCCCTGCAGAAGCGCTACGGCACCCAGAACGGCTGCATCAACTGCTGCAAAGTCCTATAGGGCGTGTCTGGAACGCGGCGCTGGGTCACCTGTTGGCAGGTGGAGAGGAGCTGGGTTAGACACGCACACGGCATCTGCCTGTCCCCCTCCGCTAGGGACTGGCCGTGGATGGGGTGGGGGCTGAGGGAGGGAGCACGCTCCTTGAGCCTTGGCCGAAAAGGGTTGTGCTTGCTCAGCCGTGGGGACAGAGGGAGGGGGGATTGCATGCCCTGAGTCTTGGGAATAAAGTGGGGAGAAGCCTTCTCCTACCACCGGCCCCTGCGAGTTAGTCGCGGACTCAACAACAAAAAGCTGCTGAGACTGGACTGAGCAAACGTTGCACCCGGTTCTGCCCCTTTGCCAGCACCTGCTGCTCCCAGCTCCCAGGCAGCCTCCTCTCTTTTGCAAGAGGAGGGCGGTGGAGCTGAGATGCTCGAAGGGATTTCTGCCTCCTGCCTGCATGTGCCTCCACCCAGGCGAGCTGGGGAGAGGGGCTGCCTCTCCCAGGCTGCCTGCAGCATCCTCGCTCCTCCCTCACGAGTTTCAGCCTGAGCCTGACCTGCTGTGGAAATTAGTGCCCTGAAGACGGAGACTGGGAGGGGAGGGTCATCCCATGCGAAGCCTGTATATATGTTACCTTTTCTGTCTTGTGCAAACTGGGGTAGTGCAGGGGGTGCTTATTTAAAGTGAGGTGGGGAGGGGGTGCCCAGGTGGGACTTGTGTTGTGCAAAGGAACTTGCTCTGCGTGACTGATGCCTGCTGATAACAGGAGCCTTCAACTGACTAGCTGCAGAGGCTAGTCAGGCCAGAAAGTAAAGCCGAATTGTCCTGCTTGCTGGATATCCACCTCCTGACAGATTAGGCAGGATGAGCAAGGGGATGGTATTGCCATATTATGATCTTGGTGCCTGCTCCTTAGTTTCAATGTTGTCTCCTGCAAGTGTGTTGATTTGGGTTTATTTAAAAAGTTTATTTTTGGAAGAAGTTACTTTGCACAACTTGGTGGATTTTTTTTTTTTATGTTTAAATTAAACACTCAATGCACTCATCATCTGCATACAACACTGTAGCATTGGAAACATTCTTACTCAGTAACCTCATCTGGGTCTTGTTTAAAACTGATTTCAACACAAGACAAAATGAAACCACTGTATATTTTTGCCTTGGAGAAAAAAAATGGGTGAAAGCACTGTTACTTATGCAGTGAGTACATCAGGCTTTAGTATTAAAGGGCAGTTTAAAGAATCAAGTTTTATTTAAAACTTATTTTCACAAGGTGGCCAGCCTAGGTGAAAATAATTTTCTGTTTCTCTGGTTCAGAGAACAAATGTATCCATTTATGTTTGTTTACTTTCCTCCCTCTTCCCTCAACAGTGGTACTGAGACTGTTTTTAATAAACTGACATGGCAAAAACTGAGATGTATATGATGTTTACATAAAACTATAGTGTATGCAGTTTTTTATGTAAAGTATTAAAAGATTCTATGCTGACACTTGTGAGAGTGGTGTTGTGATTCATGGAGACTGCCCTCAGGTTGCAGCAGTACACCTGGGTGGTGTTAAACTAGACCAGAGTTTGCCCCTTGCCTGCACATGCTTTGGGTTTTTTTTCCACTGGGTGAAATACCTGTCTGTCAGCTTTTAGAGGATAGTGGTTTTATTTCCCTTTGGGGGAGCTGCTTCCTTAGTTTTTCTGTGCATGGTGTGTGGAAGTTACTCAAAAGTCAAGGGGGTGACTAATCCATCCTTGTTGCTGTTAAACACGGGAAGCCTCTGTGGCTTGGGCTCCCAGTGAGCTGGTGTAGCAGCAAAACAGGCACAAAACTGAAAAGTACAGCACAAAGGCTGTAGGGGTTATTTTTCATGAAAGTATTCAGACAAAAGCAATTTTTATTAGTGATTTCCCTTTTGCTTGAAGTATATGGCCCTGCTTGCTGCAGCAGGGCATTAGGGGAAACACTGCTCTCTTTTGGAGCAGGAGTCTCCAAATCGGCCTGGATGGATATCCCAATTGCTGGCATCATTAATTCCCGTGGTAATGTAAGAAGTCCGGGCCTCTCTGTGTGAGGGATCCCCAGCAGAGCATTGTGCCTGTCCCTTGCCTCTTCATACTGCCTGTCGTAGCAGCTCCTGGCAGGAAGAGGTGGCCTCGTGCAAAATGTGATTGTTGAACAATAAGGCCTATGCCCAAAGTGCTGATGTCTTCTCTCTCTCTCT
>VWYP01000433.1:189855-221446 GCA_013400435.1 Pycnonotus jocosus | reverse complement strand
TTTTTTTTTTTTTTTTTTCCCTGGAAAAGCTTCCTCAGACACCTTCAAGGGAAATCTCAGGACTGGTTTCTATTTTCATAAATCTTCTCCACTCCTTTTGCAGAGATGTGGGAAGAGAGTCAAGCTTTTTCTGATTTTGACCTGTGAGTATCTGCTAGGGTACAGATAGTTCAGAAATGTTAACAAATGTTAACAAATACCAAGGCAAGCATAACACATGTAGTGGCTTTTGCTTGTTTGCTCACAGGGGGCTGGAAGTGACGGGGCTTTTTAGGCAGACTGACATAGAAATAACAGGTTCCTTGTTCAACACCTGGAAAGTCAATCAGCCATAATATGGAAATACTAGAGTACATGCTCAGTCCATGCTGTGAGGTTTTTACACTGTTTCCTATGATCCTTAATGAAAGATAGAGGCATTTTCATGTAGCAAATTTAATCAAGATTTCTTGAAAGGTACCTAAGTCCTAGGGTTTGGGTATCCTTTTCAATTATCCTGATATTCAATTTTTGATTTCAATTCTCTGGATAATCAATGTGTGAGTTCCTTATATTCAGTTTGAGAACACTAAAATCAAACATCCTTTGAAAGAGATCTCAATTTTGAATGCTTAAAGGGTCATGGCAAGGGGGCTCTCATTCTAACAGGGGCACTAAAACCCTCAGCTTTGTGCAGAGTAACATTCTTACATGATGCCAGCCAGTGATGTTAAACCTGCACTGGAAACCTTCTAATTAAAATTATTCCAATAGCTGAAAACCTTATCAATTCAGTTAGACTGCAGCAATAACTAATCTTCTCAAAACCCCAAAGGAGAAAGCATTAATATTTGTATTTTAAACACTGGGAAATGGGCTAGCATTGCATCCCTGTATAATTAACTATACCAATATTTTCCACTGAGGTGCTTACAAGGTAATTACATTCGTTATTTCCAATTGGATCTTTGCCCAAGTCAGGGATGCAGCCTCTGGCTCAAGGGGGAAAGCTGCAAGAATGTACATTTCGGTTTTAACTGAGCATGACCTTTCTCTGCTGCTTGTGAAGCTGAGTAAGCCATGATGGTGAGGTCACTGTGGGAGTCCACCCATTGGGGTCATATGGTGGGATCAGAGCTCTAACATCTTTACTTGTGTCACATTGCTGGGCTTGCTTTGGTGGAGGGGAAACATAAGGTGTGGCACATCCCACCCTTCCTGACTCGCACCCAGACAGGGCCAGGCTGACGCCCCACAGTGTGAGAGTGTCACACTGACCAACCCCACCCCACAGTGTGAGAATGTCACACTGACCAACCCCACTCCACAGTGTGAGAGTGTCACACTGACCAACCCCACCCCACAGTGTGAGAGTGTCACACTGACCAACCCCACCCCACAGCGTGAGAGTGTCACACTGACCAACCCCACCCCACAGTTGTGTCTGCCCAAGTGTACTCAGAGGGTCTTGTGCCTTTGGGGTCAGGCAGGCACCTGAGCTCAGGGCAGGTGCTTGACAACCTACACCCTGTATTCGTACAGAGGATTGGTTTCATCTGGACCTCCCCTTGCTTATCTTCATCTGGTCCCCTAATTCATGTTCATCTGATCCCAGTCTGTCTGCTGTAACCTTTTGGCAGGAGAAGCAGTGACACTGAGCAAGTCAGAGCATCAAAGGAAGGTCAACACCGACCTCACAGCGCACACTGCTGGGCACAGAGGCTTTTGCCAGCTGTGTCCACACACTACACAGATGTCCTCTGTTGAGGAAAGTTGTACCTTCCCTTATCCTGTTCAAGATGAGTTCAGCTCCTGCTAGAGGTGTTTCTTTTTGTGCAAGCCAGAGCCCTGTGATGGTGCTGTCACATCCTTAGCAGCAAACTCTGGAAACATAGTGGAACCTTGCTGAGGGGCCCACTCATCATCTCCATCATTCTCCATTCAAGTGAAGACACCACTTGTGCACTCCCACAAGGTTCCCAGGCTGAACCCTCTGGCAGTGTGAGGGTGATTTGTCAGGGCAGACTGAAAAGGAAGGTCAGAACCACCTTTTGCTCTTCTTTTCCCTTTTTTACCCACAGCAGCTGTAAGTAGCCCTTGCATAATCAAACAGAGAATCTCTGTATGGAAAGCACACTCTCTAGGGTATGTCAAACACAGAATAAGTCATCTTTGGTGGGAGAAAAAAAGTAATTAAATCTCCTTGGTACTTTTGGCAGAATGTTTGTTGAAGCACTAGTTATACATTGGAATTAAGCTCTTTATGCTTGCTAGTTTTTTTAACCCTCATGTAACTCAACACACTCCAGGGGGGTCGCACAAGTGCAATTGCAGACTTTAAAGCAATGTCCTCTTAATGGCTTTTTGGGTTTGCACCAATAAATTAGTTTAGCTCCATTTGCCTTACACTGTGTTGGATAGGTTACAAATCTTTTTTTAGCAACTCAGTATGATGCCTTAAGTTTTACCTTTCATGTTGTCCAGATTCTGTACTGCATTGGTATATAACTCTGAACTTCATAAGAAGTGTTAGCGAGTTCTCTTCACAGAGTAGTTAGACAAAATAATCCTTTTCCAGCCTGAGAACCAAGGACACCGTTACAGCTTCAAGCCCAAAAAGTAAAAACAACAGCAAATTGAGGAGGGCAATCTGGGAGGATGGGACTTCATAACCTGAAGCTGTAATTGGACAATTAATCCCAATATGGAAATGGACCAAAACTTATAAAAGTGTGAAAACTCGTGACCCATCATCCGTCTTGGGTGTAGCCACAGCTGGGCTCTTGTACTGCCCGAGGTGTATCCTTTGACAGCCTTTTAAATAAATACCTACTTTATTCCTTTAACACTGTCTAGCCTCTGTTCTAGGCAACCTCTCAAGGCATCAAGTAAAGAATTGACACAAACTCCTGCTGTAAGAGAAATACAAAAAATTACTCTGAGGGACTTCACAAGTCCCTCCACAAGTGTTTTGCTCAAATCAGTGTCACTTAACAGTAATTCACTCACAGATTTTATTCCTTGGCTGCAGAACTAGATGATGTTTAAGGTCCTTTCCAACACAAGCCACCCTATGTTTCCATGATTCTATGTTTTTAAGTGCTTGATTTGCGTAGCCTGATGTAATGGATGGACATTTTCTTCAATGCTACAAGAGGAAAGGAATGAGTTGCACTTCCCTCTTCCTCCCTATTCCCTTGAATTTGTCCAGGTTTTTTTTGTTGAGACCAAGTTTTCTTTAGGCTTGCTTCCAGTGGCAGTGGTAAGCCACAGTGTGTGAAAAGTAGCAGACGAGTAAATTCAGTTTTGTGGCCATGCACACCTTGCACAGGACAGACTTCTCTCCAGTCCTGTCATAGGGGCCATGAAGTGAGAGGCTTTGAAAGTCACCTGTGAGAGGTGTCTATGTCAGCAGTGTATTATCCATCCATAACTCAGAAGTTTATACCATTTGGTCTAGTAACAGCTACGGCCGTATCTGCATTCTTACATGATTATCAAACTAGTGCTAAAAGGTGGGGTTGTTAGAGGGGGCTTAAAGCCGGAGGCACTGATGTGATACCTTACACTGAGCTGTAGCTGCAGAGTAAGAACATTAGACCCAACTCTGTGCGTATATTTCCCTCCTCACTTGCCAGTCTGTGTGGGCTTTGTCTGTGTTGCTAAATCTTGCTTTCCAGTAAAGGGGACCAGTGGGTGGGATTTTATGCTAAATGCTTAGTTCCGTTGCTTTTAGGTCATTCATCCTCTTCTGCATTCAAAGCTTGCTGTGGCAGGGCTGGAGATGGAATTTGGAAACAAAGTGGGTTTCCTGGTGGGAAATCACCCTCATTTGCATGCGAATGTCCCTTTCCCTCCCGGCTGCAGGGAGGGGAGGATGGTGGCAGTGGGGGGCCCCCAGGGCTTGGGGAGTCCCCAGGGCATGGGGACTTGGGAGGAAGGATCTGCCAGGTGTCTGTCCTGGAGGAGCCTTTTCTTTGCTCCTAAGTTTTTGTGCAGAGGGAGTTTTATACAACGAAGTTTGACCCTACAGCCCTTGCTCTGTGGGGCTTTTCCCTCTGAGTGCAGCAGCACAAGCCGGGACTGCAGGATCCGGTCCCACTTTGCTGGATTCTCTGGGGTCTGATGGCAGCAGGCCGACCCTTCCTGCTGACAGGCAACTTTCTCATCCTGTGAAAAGAGAGTGAGTTTTAGATCAAGGGGTTTTCATAAGGTGTGTGCAAAGCTAGATGTAGTCACACTGCAGATATATATCTTTTGGGGAGGTGTTTACAACCATGAGTGTCTGAAAGAAACTCCAAGTTTCTAAATATTGTTTTCTAAAAGTACTCACAATTATTTTCCATTTTCTCTGACAGACGTCTTGAAGGGACAGTAAAATGTTGGTTTCTAGAGGCAGGAAGAAACTGAATGGGAGAGAGCTCGTGGAGAAGGCGTGTACCACCAACACGCCTTCCCAGGGTGAGGCGATGGGCAGGAAGATGTGGTCGCTCCCATGTTTGCTCTTTATGGAAGTGCTCCCAAACAAGGCGCCCTTCAGCTGGGGAGCTCATTCCTTCTTGATGGTGACAGAATACTTTGCATTGGCAGTGATTGCTGCGTTTCACTCAAAACACTCCCAATGACAACTGAAATGAGAGGCTCGAACAAGAGGCACAGACACACACATATACCAGTAAAGTGATGACAAGGAAAGCAAATTGTAGTAATTGCCTTGCAGCCAGGAATTTAGCGAAGGTGTGCCTAATGCCTGAGCTCTTTGCTAACACCCGCCTGGCTCCCACGCACCGGTGGCCTCTCCTCTTGGGTGGGCTCAGATTTAACACCATCGTGTGAAATTTGTGAAATTCAGAGCAACTGTTATCAGCCTGTATTCGTCCGGGAAGATTTCAGACTGGAAGAAGGGCTTTGATGCTTGAGGGATTCTCTGTCTTTCCCAGCAGTACCTCTGGGTTTAATAAAAAGCCGTTCTTCTGCACATTTTTTAAAATCTAAAAATGCTCTTAATTCTTCATCATTCCAGGGAAGCAGCTAAGTAAGGATGGCAGGATGTTTATGCACTCTTAGACTGACATTACTGTTGCAGTTGTAATATGTACTTTAAGACATTGGTTCCAGCCACTTTTTGCTCTCCTTAGCCTAAGCATGTATTTGAAACATAAACTTGTGTGATTTTATATCTCACAAAGTAGGCAAAGGAATAAGCCAGACATATTTTTTCCATCTGATCACAAGCAACTGATGACCACAGTCATTTAAAGGAGTCTATGCTGGGCCCCTGAGCTGGGTGCAGGTACCTGGCAGGTTTAGGGACCTCCATTTCTCTGCACACCCTGCGGAAATGCCCACGAAAGGAAGGTTTCTTTCCTAGCTGACTACTCAAACACCATGCTGCAGGTGTGCAAGTGCTGTGGAGGGCCCGGGGCAGCTGCCCTCGGGTAGCTGAGGGTGGGTGTGTTTGGTGCCAGCCCCCTCCTGCCAGGGGACACACTGCCACTAAGGGCTGGGGGGCTGGTGCACAGTCACCTTGCAAGGAGACAGTCTCCCTAATACCATATAGCAGACAAATTGCAAATAATGTATTGATTCACTCTGCTGGTGATGTTAATCTCCTGAACTCTTTGTTAAATTTTGGGATTATACTGGTTTGTCTCAGAATGTCAGTTATCTGCAGAATCATTCCATGTCAGCATAATTTTTGTTGCACTGGTAAAACTCCTCGTGTGATCAGGGGCAAGATTTCCCTTTTGCAGGTTACTGTCCTCCAAACAGGACTGTGCTGTGGCAAACTCTGCCCGCAGGATGAGGACATGAGGCTGGAAACACCAGCACACTCCACAGGCTGCAGCCAGTGGCCGGGAGTGACGATTGAACTGGAGACACAGCTCAAGCTGCCTGTGGCTGAAATTTCACTGCAAAAGTTTCTTGTTTCTCCCTTTCCTCCTTTGATCCGTTGAAAGATCAAGTTTCAAGGGAAAATCAGCCGGGACAAACCGCAGAGGGCTGGAATTACAGCATGTGGAGCAGTAGGGCAGACTCAGCCAGAGATCGCTTTCAGGCTGCAGCTGGTCCTTACTCAGCTAAAGCCAGAGCTCGGGACTGAGGGAGGCCCACGTCAGCTGCTCTTATTGTTATAAATACAGACGTTTAAAATTAAAAACAATTGTTAGACATTCCCAAATGACTATTTCATAAAGCAGTCACACTGGTCTCAGAACTTGCAGCTCTTCTACTAACAGACTGTGTTAAGTCCATGCATGAATGGTTTTTAAAATCCCAAGAAAAAATATGCATTTTTAAGTGTTAATTTTGCAAGCCAATCCAGTGGCTGTGTTTTAAAAGTTGACAAAGGAAGAAAAGCAACCCAGAAGGTGCTCACATGCCAAAATTTGTTGCATTATTGGATGAAATGAACAGGTGGGCTCTTCCAGCCCTGGTTGGTGGGCTGGCTGTGACTCACCTCTTGGCATCACTGCTGGATGGCACTGAGCATCACTGTGTGCTCTGTAAGTGAATATCCAGCCTTCAGGCACCAGATTCTCAAATCTACTGCCCTCACACTGAAGCTGCTTCAAGTAAAGGTTGAGTGCAGATTACTTCCCTGTCAAGGAATGTTTGTTGGACAGTGTATTCCTTTGAGTCTTTCTGGGCGAAGGAACTGTTGCAGATAGGGTTATCAAGGTTTCTCAGCAACATTGTGGATAGCACAGATGGGGGATATTTTTGTGGACAAAAGATAGGTCTGAAAAACCATATGCACATAGCTATGTTCATGGGATTTCATCCATAGGACTGGCAAGATTTAAATTTTCCAGAATTTGTGGCTTTGGTGACTGTTCTGCAGAATTTTCTTATGTCTCTCACAAAGCTCTTCAGCCTTTTTCTTTACAAAACAACACTGATTAGACAATTCCTGTTATGCTTGAAAATAAAGCTATAAAAATAACTAATAGCCCTCAAGCAAGAAAAAAATCCCCAACAAAACAATCAACCAAAAAACCCCAAACTCAAGAACCAGGATTAGAAGTTCTCTCAGTGTGACAGGCATCATGCCAGCACTCAGTCACACTGTCTGAGCTACTGTGGCGCTCTGGGACCGATTCCCAGCAAGCTGAGTCCCTTGGCTAAAGGTTGTAGATCCTAGAAAGTAGCAGTCCAGATTTTTCTTATGGTGCTTCATTTGCTGAGGGGTTTGTTAACCCCTTCTTTTCCCTGTCAGCCAAGCCAAAGCTCTTTCACCCAGAGGTGGAGTTGTGTCAGAGGGGAGCAGAGCACTGAATAGCAAAGCTCAGCCCATGATGAGAGCCAAGATTGTTGTTTGCCTTTTTCTTTGCTGGGTGTGTTATTTGTCACCAAGCAGAGGTTTGATCAAACAGAAGCTGCCTGAGAATTCAGAAGAAATTCATGCCAGTGATTTACTTGGACTAATGTCAATGTTAGGCCAGCCCTAACCAGGGGACCTCCTGAGGTCCTTCCAACCTAAATTGCACTAGTTCTGTACATCAAAGCTTAGCTGTCACTCACAAAGTTGGGAGGAGGTCAAACTCACGTTTCACATGTTATTTCCTGAGTAGACCTATGTTTAATGGTCTCCCTTCTTTGAGGAACAGCTTGGATGTCTCAGTGACTGTCCTACTCACTGCA
This sequence comes from Pycnonotus jocosus, assembly GCA_013400435.1. Lineage (NCBI taxonomy): Eukaryota > Metazoa > Chordata > Aves > Passeriformes > Pycnonotidae > Pycnonotus > Pycnonotus jocosus. The sequence continues at coordinate 213,823 of VWYP01000433.1, read as the reverse complement.
CTGCAGCTTGCATGGGTAGTCACCAAGCCTACATGATCAAAACTGACCTCTTTCCATCCTGCTGAGCTCTGAGGGCATTATTTAAATTGAGGGATGATGAGTGAGTTTCACAGGTCTGACAAAGACCAGAGTACCTTGTCCTCACCCACATGGGGCAGGAGATGGGTGAGTTAAGGTGCTGGTGCAGAGGGGAGGACCTTCTCCAAGCTTGCTCTGTCCAGGGACAGGGCTTTTCCTGTGCTATGGCCATGCCCTGCATGGAGAGGGTCCTCACTGACCTTTAGGGTTTGAGACTCCATGGCTTGTGGTCTTGCACCTATTTCTGTGCAGCTTTGTGCAGCTCAAAAACTGAGGTGTGCCCACAATGCTTTTGTCTCCCAGATGGTGGCCAAACACCCAGTGGAGCTTCAGTTTGTTTCTGCTTTGTAATTCTGTTTTCCTGGTGTGAAAGGGCAGGGCTGGCAGCATCCCAGTTGCCACACGTGTCTGGACAGAGATCCATGTGCTCCAGCTGTGGCTCCTGCTCTAGCACTGCCCCCTTTGGCAGGACAGGATCAATGGGGTATCAGCCATGCAGCAGACACAGAGGTCAGGACTCTCCCCAGCCCACACACCAAGCCACTGGGCTCATCAGGCTGGTATCTCCTCCCCAGCCACAGCAGATGCTGATGTCCCAGGCATGGCTTCTTTGCATGGGCAGCTTCAGCTGCACTGAGAGCCCTGCTGCTTGCTGCAGATCCCACCTGGACACAAATAGAGGTGCCTGTGTGCTGTCTCCACCCAGGGCATGCTAATTCCCTGTTATTGTCCCTTATTATCAAAATCTCTCTGGAAGTCCATCAGATTTTGGGTTTTTTCTTCTCTGGACCTCTACTTCTGGCATCAGAAAGCTGCTCTGAGCATCACCTCCTTGCACTTGAAATCTGATCTCCAGCCTATTTGTTGCTAATAGATGCTCATTTATTAATATGCCAAGATTAATGGACCTTTTCCTTGGTATAGGAAAACCATATTGCTACATTACTGAATACAGGTCTTTCCTGTTTGTACAAACTGTGAGGAGCTGTTGGATCAAATCAGTTCCTAAATGGGAAGCATTAAAGTCTCTGTGATGAGAAGGTTGTGTTTGCTCCTAGGGGCAAAACCCCAAAACCCTCCCACATTTTAATTTGTGCACTTCCCAGTCATTCCTGTCTGCCCATGACTGTTGTTCCTCATTCCACTCTTCATAAATGAGTTTGACACTTTTAGAAAAAAGGTAAACGCCCTCTGTCCTGGCAAGCACCAGAGTTTTGGTCCATTCCTAAATGTTCTTGGAAGAACTGGAGTCTGGTGAATGCTCCTACCTCTACAGATAGAAAATTTTCATCTGAACTTCTCCTATGGAGAGATTTCAGTCCCTGGTTTTCTCTTGAGCGTCGCTAGGGGAGATTCATGGTTCCTGTGATGCAGCAGCATGTGCACAACACTTCCCTGTGTATGCATGAGCAAGAACCATTAATTTTGAGTATTACCTCCAGCCTTTCTTTTGGCTTCACGTGGAACCCTCCTGCCTGTGCTTGATGAGTCTTTTGTCATGGGGAACAGTGCAGACACAAATATAGCACACTCCACTCCCCCACCACCCTCTGTTCAGTCTTAGTTTTGGGGGACAGCTGAGGGAGCCGTGGGGTGTCCCCCTGGCACACAGGGACATGTGCAGGGCAGGACACAGCACTGGGGAGCACAACTCCAGGGCTCCTGTGGGCAGCTCCCTGTCCATCTCAGGGTGCACCACAATCCTGAGCCCCCTCCCCTGCCTGCCCCTCGTTGAACGCCAGCAGCGACACCAAACCCGCAGTGAGGAAGGTGACAGGGAGCTGAGTCACTGATGATTCTCACGCTTGGCCCGTTTTTGTGGCCAAAACAATTGTCTTTATTTCCCACAGCTGTCAGTCATGGAAAGCATCTTTGTTTTTTTCTGTTTTCAGTGAGGAAGGAAAAACAGGAGTGAGAGCCTGCAACTGAATATTACTGATTAGAGCTGACGGAGCTGGGCTGCTCCTGCAGAACATTTATTCCTCCTACACCCTCAGTAACTCAGCTTCACGCTTCGAGATCAACAAATTACTCCTACAAAACTGCGCTGTCAAGGCCGAGGTGTGTCCTCTCCCTGCTGAGGCTGTAGTCACCGGCCTATCAAAGGGATACTTCCTAGGTGAGCTCATGGATTAAATGTGTGTAGGGCACTGCTTGCTTTTGAAGTTTGCTCAACAGTTTAATCAGCTCTGGAGGCAGTTTGTGCAAGCTTTTTTATTTTTTTATTTTTATATATATATATATATATATGTATATATATATCAGAGGAAAATAATCTGCCCCTCCAAAGGCAGCAGTATTTCTCCCAGGCTGGACAGATTATCAACTAGAAGCAAGCAGCCAGTGTGGAGGGGATGTGGGGCCTCCCCTCCTTTTATATCAAACACATGGTATCGCTGTCAAACTCCCAGACTGCTTGATAACTGGATAAGAAATGTCACCTTTATCTGACTCTCTGCACAGCTCTTATCTGGCCACAGACATTCACTGCACCATGCTTGCCCTTCACCCATGTCATTTCTGGGCAGCTGAGGAAACTCAGCTCTCCTTGCTTATGCTTTCACCCTTGTAGATAAGAAGCAAATGAGGCCAAGGAGGTCCCAGGAACACCTGACTCTTCTCTCTCTCCTCATGTTCTTTTATAGCTGACTCACTTTTTTCTTTTTTTTTCTTCTCTCAGTATTTCTTCTCCTCCTTTTGAAAGCCAACTGCCTGCTGTTTACAGGATCCAGAAAACCTAAGGCAAAGGAGATACCACCATGTTCATCAAATGACCAGCCTGAAAGAGCTTGAACTTGTGACTGTCCATCTTACACTGACATGTATTTTTGTCCAAACTGTTTTTGCTCCTTACAGGCTCTTTAAATCCTGCCCTCAGTGTTCCTTACCAACAGAGCCACCTCTCTCCATAGTAACCCCAGCTGGTAGCTAAATATTTAACCGTCTGAGAACATATTTTTTCAATCACAGAGCCTGCATTTCTTGGGATTACCCAAACCTGGTGCTCCTACACAGTCCGTTTAATCCAGCAGCTGATTTCAAAGTCTCTGGGGTTGTCCTGAGTCACAGGCTCTGCCAATGCAGCACATGCTGAGCTGTTGGTGGGAGGTTTGATGCTTCTGAGAGGGTTTGCTGGTGAAAACATTTTTCTCAGGAGAAGTAAGTGGGGTGTGAAATTCCCCCTCAATCTTTTCACATCCCAAGGATGTAGGGCTAATGTTCCTTATGAAAGTTTCTCATTATTGGGTTGGTTGTGTCTAATAGCCTCAGCCACCCTGAACATCTGCTCTGATCTGCATCCCTCTTGTCAGGCCTGGCTTCTGGATACTTCTGGGATTAGTTTCATGTGAAAAGTGTCTTAAGCAAGGAGGAGATTTAGAAATCCCCTGAAATAGCACTGTCAGTGTGTCTCAGTGTGGAGGTGCCATGCAGCAGTTAGCTGGTCTCTCTCCCCAGTGGGACTAGCTACAATCACGTGTGCCTGTATCACTGATTCTACAGTGCTTATATTGCTTAATTATTTTAATAAGCTCCTTTAAGGCAAGAAAAATGTGATCTACTACTGCACTGCTGCATAGTGTCAGGAGCCCTCTGCTGTGCCCCTGGGCTTGCTGCTGATTCCCTGGGCAAGACACATTATCTCTGCAGGCCCCCTCTCCCCTAGTTCTGAATGTTTCCATGGGTTCAACTGGTTCTTAAGAAAACTGGTGAAGGGCCCAATGTAAGGCACAATTAAAATACTCACTTTTCACAACCAAGCCCTCCTGTATGAGCTGATTTATTAAAGTGCATAGAACCATTAAGCTTGGAAAGGACCCTTCAGTTTATGGAGTCCAACCATTAACCTAATGCTTCCAGGTCCACCCCTAAACCATTCCCCTAACCAGGACATCCACATGTCTTTTGAACACTTCCAGGGATGATGACTCCACCACTTTTCTGGGCAGCTTATTCCAATGTTTGACCACCTTTTCAGGGAAGAAAATTTTCCTAAGGTACAATTTAAACCTCTCCTGGTTCAACTTGAGGCCATTTCCTCTTGTCCTGTCACTTGTTCCTTGGGAGAAGAGCCCCACTTTGCTACAGCCTCCTTCCAGGGATTTCTAGAGTGAGAAGGTTCTCTCTGAGCCTCCTTTTCTCCAGGCTGAACCTCCACCCAGCTCTCTCCTCAGACTTATTCTCCAGACCCTTCCCCAGGTCTGTGTTCCTCCTCTGGACATGCTCCAACACCACAATGTCTTTTTTGTTTTGAGGTGCCAAAAACTCAACCCAAGACTCTTGGTGTGGCCTCACCAGTGCTGATTAAGTTTGAAGAGATTTTCCTAACTTTCCTCTTGCTGGTGTCTAGACCATGGCTACAGCAATGCTGCTGCTCCTGCCCCTGTCTCCATTCCTGCTCTGCAGCCACAGCAGCACACGGACATCAATAAAGGCATTGCAGAACCCAGCCAGGCTTGTCACTTCTGGACAAGGAGCTGCACCCTTCTGTGAGAAACGTTAGGACTCAGAAAACTTGCATGGAGATATTTATAGCATGGCTCCTTCCTGGGATGGAGAGAAATTTATTTTTGTATACCAGAGAGCAGAAATAGGCCAGCTCTGAAGGTGAAAAGGTATGAACTTCTATTTGGGGAACACTGCCTGACTGGAGTCGCATGTGAAGGAAATTAGCAGTGGGTAGAGTCAGTTCAGTTCTGCTGCCTTGGCTTGTGGTACCTCTGAGACCCCCAAGGCCAGATTCTCCTCCTTTATTCAGTGCTGAAACTAGACCTGAATATAAGGAAGGCAGAACCTGGACATTTGTTTTGTATTTCTCCCCATTTTATGCACTCTTAGCCAGGTCTGTGTCAGGCCTCAAATGTTTCTTGGAAGGGAATTTGAGAGGTAATAGGTGCTGATGTGAAGTGGCAGGTCTGCAACTTGTGATCAGAATGAATATCCAGGACTGTGGTGGAGTTTATCCCTGCATTTTTGAGAGAGGGTGAAATTATGTATTGAATACATACTGCCTTTCCATTAGCTATGCTATTATTGACTTGGATCAAATTTGCCCTTTAAGCAAGGCCTGCTTGCCATTTTCACAATTCTGGCTTTTAATCATCGCCAGCTTATAAATTCCTCCTTCATAGGCTAAGCCTGCTGGAAGGATTTTCATGGAGCTGACACAAGTGCTTTATAGAAGCGGCTGCTCTTTTGTCCTGGGGAATTACAACCCTATAAGTCTTCATTTTACTTGACATTCCAATTTGCAGCTTGGATGCCACAAGAAATGCCTTGGGTTTTGGTTTAGTGATGAAACTTGTGATATTGCAAGTGTAACAGAAAAATGAAGATCTGTAAAGGCCCAGTTAAGCTTTCCTTTACTAATGCACATAGCCAGGCTGACAGGCAGAAGAACCTCTCTTCAGCTGAGATATGCAGATAGATGCTTAATGTCAAACCTGAAAGCCATGGAGATGAGATGCTGGGTTGGTTTTATCATAACTGAGATTGGCTTAGCTGGTCAGAACATGCTGCTGATAACACCAAGCCTGTGGGTTTGATCCCTCTATGGGCCAGTGATTTCAGAGTGGGACCTGGGATCCTTGTGGATCCCTTCCAGTTCACAGTATTCTATGATTCTGTGATAACAGAGAAAAAGAAAAGTGTGGAAAGCCTTATCTACCCTCAGAAAGGGTCTGCATTGCTGCTCTGGTTTATATTCAGGATGTATGGGGACAAGTGCCAGTTTACCAGCTGGAAGAGCTGGGATTTTCTGGGCTGCAGTAGGAGATACCAAAGTTTTACACTCATAGAATCATAGAATTATTTAGGTTGGAAAAGGTGTCTAAAATGATTGAGTCCAACCATTAGCCTAACACTGCAAAGAACATTAGAGCACTTCATGCTTTCTGTCTAGAAGACCTTCCTCATATCCAAGTGAGTGCCAAGAAAGTTGCTGTCACACAACCATGGTTGAAAATGGACTAATGGCTTCCTCCCTGGCCTAAGGGATTAATTCTATTTCCATCTTCCCTTCTCTTCAGTCCTATGAAATTTGTAGGGGGGAATGACACCTAAACTAAAATGGGCATAAGTTTAATTGTGTGGGGAAATGAGCTCCTACAGGCAAAATTTTCCCAACAAGGCAAAGAATTGGACATCTGGAGGCTTTCCTCTCCATCTCTCAGAATAAGGATGGTTTGTTGCCTTCAACAAAAAGAAGCAGGATTTGATTTGACCCATAAACCCCTCATCTCTTCTGCAATAGCCCTGATCAGCCATAAGCCAGCTGGGTGGCAGGGACATTCTACTGTGTCTCTGTTATTTTCTTCTCAGCCAGTGGCAAAGCAGAGCCCACAGGGATGATTTTCTAGTAAAAGAGGGGGTGCCATGGAGGTGGTTGTGCCATTATGGAGATTTATTTGTCACCTTCTGCTCATGTAACAAGGAGAAATTGATGCATAGAAATAACCATTTTTCTCTCTCCTGAATAACTTATTTCAAACCTGCAGCAGGCTTTTTGTGGATTCCCTGCTCTCAGCAGTGGGTCTTTGGGATTGTGCACAGACAGAGATATTTTCTCTTGGGACTGGCTTTGCACTTTGTTTCAAGGCAGTCCAACATGGGAACAACACCAAAGCAGTTAGCCCTTGTGAAAAATATTCCTTTTTGTGGAGCTCCTTTTCCTTGCAGGCAAAAGGAGCTGTAAGGCTGCTCTAGCTGATAAGTTCTGGGTGGGATGGGGGAAAGTGTTGCAATGCTGTAGTTTCCCCTAACTCTGCCATCCGCATTCACATCTACCAAGGCTTTAAGTGTCAGAGATATCTGCTATCAGAGATATCTGTGATTTTCATTTCTGCAGACCACCCTTATTTTCTGCAGTGCAGAAGACACAGTGGGAGTAACCTTAGCAATTAAGTGCCAGATAAGCCAAGATCAGGCTATCATTAAGACACATGCATTGGGGACCTTTTTCTGAAAGTGCACCTTGCATTTTCCATGCTCTTTACCTTCAGTCTGAGGCTTCCTCCAAGTATGGCTTGAAGCAAAAGACCATTAAAACTGGGATAACACTTTGGTTTTCTTTTCTCTCTGCTTCCACAGGCTGTGTTGTAAGGTGCAGTCCTGGGGCTGAAGCTGGTAGCCAAGAATTAAGTCTATGCCTGTACCAGCTGTTGCTTTCTATGCTTCTCTTTTCAAAGGCTGGTGCTGCCTTTGCTGTGCACCGAGGAGGAGGCAAGGTGCTTTTTAAAACTCCTCTTACTCTTTAACACAGCTGGTGATTTATGTGCATGTGCTCAGGTGCTAAATGACTTTCCTGCAGCGTTTGAAGTTCGGTGAATGAATAACCACCTCTCACCTGGGCAGAGCAGCACTGACTGTGCTGTGCTGAGAGCAGCTGTAAAACCTGGTCAGGCTTCTCCAGCAGTAAGTTAACATGAAGGCAGCCTTTCCCCCTCTGACAGCAACCCTAAAGCATTACATGTCCTTCATGCCTGCTTCTGAAAAGTCATGGAACTGATTTTCAGTGCTTTTGCTCCCTGCTGAGCTGTCAGAGCTGGTGCAGTCTCAGTTTTGGCATTTCTAGACTGGAGGTGAAACCATACAGGTTTCCCAGCTCAATTCTCCATAAGCTTCAAGGAGGAACACTCATTTGGGCCAGAGCTGGGTCTCTTAGCTAAAAATGAGAGGAAAGTGCCCTCTAACAAGACAGTGCTGTCAGCCAAGGCAAAGCTCATATCTTCCTTGAGAAGGGAGTAGATCGTTGCTTTAATTTCAAGGCAACATCTAGGTTTATGCCTTCAGGGCTGAATCCTCATGTTTGGGTGGCCACAGAGCCCTCGAGTCCAATGCTAGCTGTGTGTGCATTGTAAGGGATGAGTTTGCCTGCTGCTGTGGTGGCCCTGGCATGCAGATAGGCAGGGAAAGGCAGCAGTCCCGTGGTCACAATTACATCAGATTGTCCCCATCTCTAGGTTCCCTGCAGACACTGGAGGAGTGCTGGCTGCCCTAGCTTGCTGACCCTCCACTGTCTGTGTGAAGCAGCCTTTTCCCAGACAGATCACTGCTCTGCTCTCGTGTGCCACTTGGGCAGAGCAGCAGACACCTTACCCACCCTGGGAGCTGCTGTATTTATGCTGCTGTTTGTCCTTGGGAGCCCTGTCTGTGAGCACAGGTAACAGGTGAGGAGGGCTTTGCCAAGAGCTTGGCCTGAGGGTGGAGACTGCTTGGTGCAGCAGGGAGGGAGGGCACCAGCCTTCCCAAAGGAGGTTACAGCCAGCTGCAGGTGTCCGTGCTGCCTGCTCTGGAGACTGGGCTGTTGCCACTGTTAGTGCCACTGACAGCCCAGCTGACCTCTCAGAGGCTCTTGAGTGGGTGTGCCTATGAGAGGAATGTGTTGCCTGAAGAGGTTGTGGATACCCCATCCTTGGAAGTGTTCAAGACCAGGTTGGATGGAGCCCTGAGCAATCTGATCTACTGGAAAGTGTCCCTGCCCATGGTGAGGGAGGGTGGAATGGGATGCTCTTTAAGGTTCTTTCCAATCCAAACGATTCTGTGATTCTACAATTCTGTAATTCTGTGATTCCATGATGCTGTGACAAATAGTTGCACATGTTCTCATGCCTGAGATCAGTTGCCTTTCTCTCATCACAGGCTCAAAAAAACTGCACAATCTTTCTGTAAACAGAAATTTTCAGTCTCAAACATAGGAAAAACACGCTCCTTCATGACTTTGCACTCGTACAGAAAAGTTTGAGTTCAGAAAAAATTGACTTTCCTGCTTCTTTGGGTCAGATGGCTGTGTGTGTATTAGATTAGTCCCCTGTTGCCATGGGAATGCTGTAAAAGAAATGATCCCCATGGAAGATGGGAAATGTTTGCTCCTGGCATGGCAAAAACCAGTTGCTTGCCCTCAGGAGCCCAGGGGAGCCCTGTACCATAGGAATGCCTCTCAGACAGAATTTGGGATTACAAAATGTCTACCTGCCTTAATTAAGTTGCATAATGCTTCATTGGGCAAAGAATGCCTGAATTGTGAGTTTGCGCAGGAAAAAAGCAAGTAGGCGTGTTAAAAAAATGACACTTCTATAATTAGCTTCAATATCTACATCAGGTTATAGTTTGACATGGCAATTTGAACACATGTGCCTAATTTCACTGTGCTTTTTTCAGTCTCTCCTACTCAGTTATGTATAACATTAAGTACTGGGCAGGTCCACGTTGCGCAGATGTTGTGGAAGTGCCTGTGAGGAAATTCCTGTGTGTCAGAGAGCTGCATGCAGACATCATATGTGCCATGGACTGCCTGGAGCACCTTTGATGCCAGGCTGATGTTGGGAAAGGAGCCCTGGAGTTCAGTTCATACCCACAATTCCTACCTGTTCAGCCTTCATGAGGGATCGCCTTTGACTGTCTTCCTCCTGATCCACACAATTGTGCCCTTCTCCTCACTCTGGGTGTACCTGACAGGAAATTCAGTCTGAAAAAAAGAAAAAACAAACCACAGGAAGTGTCTTTGCTCAGCCCTTCCAAGTGCTGCTATTTTTTAACAGGTATCTAAATACCAACATAACAGCTTGACCTTAAATGCTTTTGAAGTTTAGAAGTGGTCAGATAACATTTGCCTTTCAGTTTTGTTTGCTTTCCTGGCTAAGACTGCATGAAGAGGCACCCTGTTCACACAGGAGAGGTTTCACTTGTGGCACGTATAGCCAGGAACACACACAGCAGTGCCAGGGGACTCAACAGGAAAACCCAGTTGTGTGAGGCTGCCAGCCTTCATTTGCAAAGAGACAGTTCAGAGGGTTCAGACGGATCTCCAGATCTCTTATGCTTTTCCAAACCATAATTCTAAATATTCTGACAACATCCATGACTAGACAAATACTCCTGCAGGCGCAATAAGCCAGCAAGGTTAGCCTGTTCTGTGAGTAATCATCAATTTCATGTGTGTTTAGGACATCTACATTCTCACTTCTCTTTGAAGCACTCTGAAACTCATAAGACACATCCCCTTTGTGTCAGGGACAAAAATTGTGATTATTTGCCATTGAAGTTGACCAAATCTCCTACTTTAAATATGAGCTCTCCTTTGAGTGGTAGATTGCATTTAGACCTTATCACTAACTCTTTCCAATCTTTAAAAAAATCTCTAAAATCATCTTCTGTCAGCTGCCAGCTCTCTGCCTCCTCTGTCCAGAGCACATTCCCAGCTGGCAGTTGCCACCCAGAGACCTCCCCACTATCCCTGTCCCCATGTCAGGGGTGTAAAGGTATCATCACCAACAGCACCGTCATCGCCTTCCCAGGGACTTTTGTCTTGAGGCTTCTTTGGCTGAGATGGTGTCAGGAAATTAACTCAGAGCACAGCAGTGAGGAGACCTCTGGAACAGAGACAGAGCATGAAACCTCCTGAGCAAGCTCAGCTAAGGGAGAAGGAGGCAGATCTGTGGAAAGTACAGCAGAAGGCACCAGCATCTCCCACAGCCAGCAGCTGCTGCTTTGCCTGCTGCCCATCCCTGCAGGCTTACCCCTCCTTGTTTGCAGTCACACCTGAGCTGGGAAGAGGGAATGTGGGCTGTGTTTGTGTGTGTGTGTTGCTGGGGCAAAGGGGGAAAACTCTCTAGAGCTTCTGTAAGATCTTTGAGACCCTCAGTCAGTGACAGGGAAAGGTCTCTGTGCTCGCTGCAGTCCTCCAGGAGCTGCACCTCTGTGTGCCCCTGGACCGTGCAAAAGGCTTTAGGAAAGGGCTGGAGCCAGAACCAGCTCCTCGTTTCTGTCTCCCCAAGGCTGTGAAGTGACTCACCCTCTCTGGGAGCTGTTCCTGAAGACGGGAGTGGGAGCGAGGTGTCAGAAACTGAACTCAAACAAAAGTTAGGTTCGGGCCCAGGAAGATTTCCTGCTGCTGCTGTGGGTGGATAATGACACAGCCTCCACAGACACAAGGCAGAGCCGCTGGGAGCTGAGGCGGAAGGGTGAACACAGGCCAGGACTATTTAAAACTGAAAGCCTGTGCTTCGGGTTTTCATATGTGAAAGACCTAATTATGGGGACTTAAATCCTGTCAGAGCAGCTACTTCAGATGACTGAGTGCAGAGCTGCTCACAGCATGGAGGAACATTCCCAGGTTGTTTCAGACAAAATATTTCAGGACTTGATCCTTTATCCCTTTTCACACAGTCAAACCTCTCTCATGCCAACAGCTCATGGAGATCAAGGCTACTCCACCAGAAATAGCTGCTCTGCAGAAGCTGATCACTGAGTTGGTTGAGAGGTTTTGGTCTGAGTCTTTTGCTGTTACATAGGATGGGCCGTGCAGGACAAAGACAGCTCACACAAAAGGAGCAGCACAGCTGGATGCACGTCCAGCAGGGAGAAGGAAGTTACATCTGCTGCCTGTTCGGGTGGATTTGAGTCAAGCCTTTTAATTCCCTTCAGCAACAGTAGGACGGTAGCAAGTCCTTACCTTGCCAGATTTCAAGNCTTTTTAATTCCCTTCAGCAACAGTAGGACTGTAGTAAGCCAGATTTCAAACTCTTGGGGGTTATTAGAAAAGAAATTCACTAAATACTGCTCTGTGTCATGCTTTGCCTATGACTGGACAGGAGGATACTGTTGGAAGTGGATTTTTGCTGCAGAAAAGTGCCAGTGTTGCTAAGAACAATCATGACCTTGTTCCAAATGGTTGCTTGTGTTATAAAACTGAGGTTTGCCTACATGGTGCAGCAATCTCTTTGGTTTAGAGACTCCCCTCTTTCTAACTCGCCTATCCCACAACAAAATGCTCTCCTTCCCCTAAAGCACAAGAAAGAAACCTTTCTGTGAGTCATCCAGACAGCTCCCACATGGCTCGTGCTCCCTTTCCCCTGCTGTCAGATACATGATTTAGGTAAGGCCACACGTGAGCTTTGCTTTTAGAAGAGCAGAAGATCACATTCACATCCAGTGCAGGCCATGGCAGATTTTCACTCTGGGCCCCTCTCAGCTGTCCAGCACTGACTCCATCTGTTGAGGATGTTGTGCTCTGTGTGGGCTCAGATATGGATCTAGACATGCATAGTCCCAGCAGGATAACTCCCTGGGAATGGCATTAAGCATAATTGATAGTAAAATGGGATTAAGCATATCTAGTCTGTCTAAAACCTCCCATTTATGTCCAAGGGTCTTTTCCTGTACAGGTGTGCAATAACCCTCCCACATTTCTCTTGTTGCAAAGCTAATTTTATCATTCTCACTGGGCAGTAGCTCAGTATTGAGCTTTTTACACAAAGGAAAGCTGCAAGTTTTAACCCCTCAAACTTCCCCCTTGTTAGAGAAAACAACCCCCTGTTCTTCAGCCTTTGCCTGCAGGTCACAGTTTTGAGTCCTTTCATCATTCTGGCTGCTGCACTTTAATCTCTGCAGTTTGTCTCTGTTCTCTCTAATTGAGCCACAGTGGTCTAGTTGAGGATTTTCCAGAGTGGGCCAGAACAGAGCAATTATCTCCTGTCTCACAGAGAGTCTCATATTGTTGGTGCATCTTTGTTTTTTGATCCATTGTAACTCCAGGCCCTTTTTTGCTGCACTGCTGCCAACCTACATGTTCCTTGTTTGTGTCTGTGCCTCTGATTCATTCTTCTCAAGTTTAGTATTTTTCATGTGTATGTAATCAATTAAATCTTGCAGAGTTATGTTAATTTATGATTTTCTTTCAAGCCTTTCAATCTCTGAATTTATCTGTTGGGATATTCTTGTAGCTAGCAAAATTTTAAAGTATTCCATCTTGTTCAATGTCCAAACTGTTCATAGAAATGAGCAGTAGCACTGGAGTAATACTGGATCTAAAGCAGAGTGCCACAGTACACATTTCAAATGTCTTCTGAGTTTGGTATAGCAGCTGATTATAAGAGACCTTTGAGGACAGTTGCATGACAGACCCTGCCCTATAAATGAAATCCAAACATTTTTGTTGATGTGCGCTTTGTCAGTGAGGACTTCCAGGTTTTCCTGTTCAGCTGACAGCATTAGTGGCACTGACAGAAATTATAGCAGTGGCTGATGGAACAAAATTTGTCATGTAGAGGTTTCTTCCTGTGAGTTTGAAATAACCTCTTACTGTGTCTGTGGCACCCTCTGGACAAGCCTAGCTGGTACTTTTTGTCCTCAGCCAAGCCAGTTGTCAAATGCCAAAACTTAGCAGGTTCATGGGAGGACCAGGGAAAAGGATGAGATTTTCCCCCAAAAGGGTTTTTTTGTTTGTTTGTTTGTGGGTTTTTTGTTTGTTTTTGTTTTTGTTTTTTAATTAAATTACTTCAACTCCTCTTTCCATATCCCTGGAAATGTTCAAGACCAGGTTGGATGGGGCTTTGAGCAACCTGCTCTAGTGGAAGGTGCCCCTGCCCAAGACAAGGGGGCTGTAACTGGATGATCTTTAAGGTGCCTTCCAATCCAAACAAAACCATTCTCACAAGCCAATCTGTTACCTTGCAAATGCTCAGAAAGGGTATTTGTGGCCTTTGCTTGTAAATGTTTGGAAACCATTCATGAATCATACTGGTGGGTGATGAAAAAATTTACTGTATGTTGGCCCTGCTGTTGTGTTGATGGATGGAGGCTGGACATCTGAGAATTGTCTCTAAATTCTGTGCATTGGCTCAGGTGAAACATACTGGTGATAAAAGCAAACTGAGCTTGAACTGCGAGTGACTGAACATGCTCAGGGTGGAGATTTTCCTGGAGAGTGGGGTAGGATGGGCAGAGCAAAGGACTGAGCCTGGAGCATCATTTATGGTTGTCCAGGGTCACTGTATTCCTCTAGGGACAGGTGGTGCGTGGCTCTTGCTGGAACCTCTGAGGGAGTTCCTGAGACTGTTTCCCTCTCTGGGTGCCATGGACTGTTTGTCATGGCTTGAGGAGCACTTGTGCAAGAATCACTCTGGCTACCCTTTTCTGGCACTGCCATTTTCTGGCACTGCTATTTATTAGTTAAAATTTTAAATGTACCTTTGTAACTTAAGTGCTTGTCGCTGCTCAGTTGGTCTAAGCAGGACTTTAAATTCTGCTCACTTGCAACTCAGTTCTTGTTGAAAAACAAATTGCAAGAGGGGTTTAGATCCTGTAGTGCTCAGCATCACCAATCCCTGTGGTCTGGAGAAATGCCTTTCTGTCTCAAAGGTTAGGGCTGATCCCTTTGCCTCTATGTATTTTTAAGTAGGGTGTTAACTATAATCATCACCCCTAGTTGAACAAATTGGGTGCTAAAAAGGACTCTGAAAGAAAAATATTAGGCATGAAAATGAAATCTAGGAGCCCAGGCCATCTTGTGAAACCTGGCTCTACTCTGGTCTCAGAGCAGGGAGACCCTCAGGGACAGGACACGGCTGTGCATCCTTCTGGCCAGTACCTTAGTCAACTTCCTCTTTCATCCCATATTGCAGCTGAGTCTGGTCCATGGCTCCTTCCCTGGCACATCACCCCAGTGAGATTTGCTGAGGGGAAGCAGAGGAAAACAGGAGAAGTGTAAGCTGGTGTCCTAAAGTGAATGGTGAGCTGCAGAAGGACAGTGGTTTGGTTTTGTTCATGCCGTGTGTAATAGGGTGAGATGCTGAGTTATGGTCAGAGGTCTTCAATGTTGTTGCACACAAGTTATAATTTTTTCCTGGATTTATGGATAACATCTGGTATTACAAAATGTCAGGGATTACCTTTGCTTTTTTTCATTTCTATCGTGTGAAAGCAGGCAGACTGACTTAAAAGTTAGTTCAAAGCTGAGCAAGTAACTTCTCTGTGAATGTTTACTCAAATAGAGACAAGTTGCAATTTCTTATGGTGGAGTTATACTGCTGATTCTGCTGTATGCTGGCTTTTATACCAGGCTCATCTGCTCTGTTTTGAGCACTTTCTAGCAGTGAATTAAGTGTTACAACAAATTCTCAATGACTCTGAACATAGAGATGTTTATGATACTACCTGAAATGGCAGAAATCTCCTGCACAGCATTTCTAAATGAAACCCAAAGTACTCAATTTGAGTGGGGAAGAGTCTTGTGTATGCTTCCCACAATAAATAGCTCTTGGACTGGTGTACTAAAGGCAAATAGACAATAACAATAAATCAGGAAATTACAGGAAAAGAAATGGTAGTTTCCAGTGAAGAATAGGACGCATTTGGAGCATCTGATTCAGTAAAGTCTGTTAAAAATTCCAAAAATGAGAATTGTCATCCAGAGTGATAATTCATGCTTTCTGTTCAGGATCTTCAGGCTCTTTCAAATGCTGATATGACTCTGAAATAGTTCTCTATCTCACTTTGATGGTAATAAGAAATACAGATTTATGGATAACTAGCCTGAAGTCAGTATTGCCCTGCCTAAGAACTGAAAGCTTTCTGCTTTTGAAAGGGATCTAAGACATCATATCTGAGGCTTTAAATCCAGTCAGGTTAGATGGATTCAAATAAGGAAGGGTTTGATGAAATACACTCTGGGGTACCTAAGGGCCAACAAGATGAATTTCTAAACTATTAAGCTTTATTTTATACAGCTCCTGAAGTGCATGTACAACCTTTGCAGTTGGGAAAGGACAGATGTAGCATCTTTCTTCAAAAGCAGTAAAAAAGAGACTCTGTGAATTGACTTTAGATCCTGGTAAGCCCCTTGACAGCCCACCAGCATGGAGCTCAGTCCTTGCTCTATCCCCAACCCTCACCCACACCAGAACAAGTCCAAAATAGACACCCACCCCCAAGAGCTCCCATAGAGAGATGTCTGGGACTGGAAGCTCTTGGTTGTCCTTCATTTCCATTACTGGCCCCTTCACAGCCCCCAGGGTCATCCTGGTCTAGCTCCTCCATTTATTTCAAAGCTACTCAGACCTGGGGCAGAGAGTGGGTTATTCACAGATTCAAAGAACATTTTGTGTTAGAAGGGACCCAACAAGGAGGATCAAGTCCAACTCTTAAGTAAATGGCCTGTATGGGGATTGAAATCACAACCTTGGTGTTATTTACATCCTTCTCTGACCAACTGAGCCAATCACAGGGTCAATTGACTGAAATCACAGAAAATCCAGGGCATTTTATTTCTGGGCTTCAGCAGACCCTGGGGTTGGAGAGTTCAGTACAACTTGTTTAGACATGGAAAGAAGCATGGACTGAGGTAAGGGCTGCATGCAGGACATCCTGAACTGATCAGGAATAATTTCCATTCTGGAACATTTTCCTGCTTGGAAATAGTCATGGGATCATAGAATATCCTGACCTGGAAGTGTCTCACAAGGATCATTGAGTCCAGCTCCTGGCTCTGCACAGGACAATCCTAAGAATCACACCACGTGCCTGAGAGTGTTGTCAGAGTTTCTTGAGCTCTGTCAGGCTGTGACCTCTTCCGTGAGGAGCCTGTTCCAGTGCCCAAACACCTTCTGGGTGAAAAACCTTTTTCTAATATCCAACCTCCCCTGACACAGCAACATGTCACTGGTCACCAGAGAGAAGAGGTCAGTCCTGCCCCTCTGCTTCCCCTTGTGAGGGAGCTCTAGACAGCAATGAGGTCTCCCCTCAGTTTCCTCCAGACTGAACAAGCCAAGTGACCTCAGATACTCCTCATATGGCTTCCCCTCTAGAACATTTACCATCTTTATGGCCTCCTTTGGACTTCCTTTCTGCTGCCCACAGTAGATCCTGATGCTGGCACTGCTTCAGTGGTTTTTGGAATTCAGGGAAATACCCATGTAAATAAAAGATATTTCTGAATTTCTAATAAAGAATGGAATATCAGTCCATGACTGGATGTACAAACAATGTCTCATCCTACACAAATCTAAGAAGCATGAATTCTCTGAGAAAATGCAGGTCAGCTTGTCCCTTGCCAGTTACCTACCAGAGTTTTAAAAAAAGAGAACAAACAGAGAAGTAGACTACAGCATTGATTTCAAGTGCAAAGTGCTGCGTCTTGAACAATGTGCTAAAATACTCAAACACAATGAGCCACATGAAATGACCTATCATAACAAGTCCCAGCAAATGAGGCAGTGAAAATGGCTGGAAAGGAACAGGGAGCAGTCTTAATGAACTGTTTTTACAAAAAGTTATTAACACCCTTACAGCCCATGTATTGTAGTGCATGTATCAAATGCTCAACTATATTCCTCTCCAAAGCTGCTGTCCTGAGAAAGAGTTTGGACTCTATGGGAAAGACAGGCAAAATGCAGGACTTTGTCTTCTCTGTCACTTGGCAGAGTAATCACTGCTGGGTTTTTTGAAAGTCATTTGCAGCTTCAAAGATTTGCATATGCCATGTGTCCCTCCCTGCTCTTGTCCTGTGAACCTCAGTGCAGCAGCAATATCCAGAGAGCAGTCAGGGGCACCTGGCTGGCAGGGGGCACACCCACCTCCACTCAAATTCTGCACAGAGTGAGGCTCCTGCAGAGTAAGGTGCAGCATAAACCTGGAGCATCGCGTTTGCACTAGAGTAACTCCACACAGGCACAGGTTTAGAGAGAACCAAGGTCATAGAATCATACAATAATAGAATGATTTGGTTGAAAGGGACCTTTAAAGGGTAAGATGGTCAGAGCCATGTTCAACCTGACTTCAAATATTCCCAGGGATGGGCCATCCACTGCCTCTCTGGGCAACTTGTGTCAATATTTTACCATCCTCACTGAAAACCAAAATTTTTTGTATGAAATCTGAGGTGCCAGTGGCACACTCAGAACAGCTTTGTAGCTCTGCTGTAGAGCTTATGAAGTTCACATTTTTTTCTATCTTGTTTCTTACAATTTGGAGGGAGAAATGTGTTTGTTGATATTTTAAAGGGGGCTCTTCTCCTCTATTCCCTTTGCTCTCAGGGAGCTGAAATAGCAGCAGGTGAGTTGAAGGTTCACAAACAGGACTTGACTGCACTGAAGTCAATGGAGGCACCAGTGGGTTTTTGCATGATTGTGGCCTGAATAATTTCTAGTTAAACATGCAAAATAAACATTTTTAAACCACCTTCTTATAACTATTCTAGATCTAGACAGCTGTTTTTAGAAACAAGAGACCTTTCAGCTTGTTAGCCAACTCCCTTGCTATCACAGAAATCTCTTTTATAAGCTTTTGAAAGAATTCACCCTGTTTTCAAAGAAATGTTATGTTTTGCTTTTGGAAGAGATTCTAATCACTTTAGAGGCAAGAAGCCTTCTAATTTTCAGTATATTTGTGGACAGTGTGTACCTATTTGTTCTCCTGCCAACACTGTGCTTTAGGTTAAATGGATCCTTTCCTCTCCTCTGTTTGCTTTCCCTTTCCTCCTTGCTGTATTTATAGAAAGCAATTAACACATCTTCTTGACCTCTGGTTTCCTAGGCTCAGAAAACCAGACTCTGGACACCACTCAGGAGGCCGTCCTTCCTTGCTAGAATTGTTCAGACAGACTTGCTGCCAGACCCAGTTTCCTGCATGATATGTGTATCTATAACATTTGGGATAGTATTAATTTAGTCCCTGGTTCAAGTTTTTACCAGGTTCCTTGACTTCTTTTCCCCTCAGACAATGTCCTTTTCAGCCCTCTGTGTGTATCCCCATTTAGCCACCTTGCCTTGTCCACACAATGAACCATGGCATCCTGGTTAAAACATGATAAAGTATTATTTTTACTTGCAAACTTTGCCTATATGGTCTGGAGATGTTGTTCCACATTCTTTCTTTCATTTTTTTCCCCTCTTTTTGTTTATGTGGTCCCTTTTTTGCATTCTTGAGGTACTTCCTGCTTGTTCTTTGAATCCAGCCCACTTCTCACAATTGTCAAAATGCTCTTCTAATATTTTTGGAAATAGATAAAAGCCTGAGCATCTGAAAGATGCCCTTGTTCATTCAATAGTGAGATTAAATCTCCAGGAAAGTGTTATGCTTTTGTTCCAGCCCCTCTGTAGTGCCTTTTAGTGAACCACAAGAATTTGAGAATGGTGCCAGGTCACGATGACACTGTTCATCTCATCCATCATCATCCTGTCCCCATTTGGCATTCTGTTCCTTGTATGCCAACCCATGGATATTTCTGGCCTGGCTTAGTTCTTCAGTCATATCATTCTTCTAGAAGCAAGCTGTGTTTTCTGGTGCAGTGACATTCCTAGGGGGCAGGGGAGGATTTTGTGAGATAGCTCACATCTTTTGCAAGCCATCACAGCCAAGTTTTCTGAACTGTAGGAGAACCTCATATTTACCACACCATGGCATGAAACCTCTAAGTTCAACATGAAAGAGCTCTATCAGGACTTTTTTTATCCATGCCACAGGGTGGATGAAAGCTGAAAGTCACCTTGTACATCCAACTTGGCATGGACATCTAACTCATGGACTTTGAGTCTTGCAGCAGATGGCTCACCCTCCTTTGCTTTTTCTCTCTTCTTTACCTGGAGATGAAATCAGAATCATAGACTGGTTTGGGTTGGATGGGACCATAAAGATCATCCAGTTCCCACTCCCTGCCATGAGCAGGGACACCTTCCACAAGACCAGGTTTCTCAAGGTCCATCCAACTTGTCCTTGAACACTTCCAGGGATGGAGCATTCACAGCTTCTCTGGAGAACTTCTGCCATGGCCTCACCACCCTCACTGGAAAGAAACTTTCTTCTAATATCTAATCTAATCTACTGATTTTCATTTTAAGTCCACTCCCCATTGTCCTGTCCCTACACGCTCTTGCAAAAAACTCCTCTCCATCTTTCTAGTAAGCTCCCTTTGGGTACTGGAAGGTTGTAACTAGGCCGTCCCTAAGCCATCTCTTTTCCAGTCTGAACTAACCCAATTCTTTCAGCCTTTCATTGTAGGAGAGGTGCTCCATGCCTCTGACCATCTTGTTGGCCCTCTCTGGACTTGCTCCACCAGATCAATGTCCTTCCAAATACAGCATTTGTGTCTCTTTGGGTGGACCATTTAGCTAAATTGCAACAAAGCAGCATCAAGTGAAGAAAAGCTGTTCTTGCCAACCCTCACTCTACTCTTCTGAGAGTTGAAATCCAGGCAGAGGAGCAAGTGGTTGTTTCGTAAGGTTTCTGTTGGGGTCCCAGAAGCATTTGCCAGATGAGGGGAAGATGAACCCATGGCTTCTGGACAGCAGGCTCAATCTTGATGAGCAGCTTCTGTAATCTTTTCCCTGTGGAAATGGCTATCAGGTCTGAAAGAACATCTTCCCTCTCATATCATGGGGAAGGTGCCTGGACTGTGCTGGTGTTGTTCCCTGGGAACAGCATCAGCTTGAAGCGTCTGCCAGCTGTCTAAACCACGTTTAATCTTTAGAATAGCTGTGCAAAGCCAGTGAGCATGCCTTGCTGCAATCTA
Organism: Pycnonotus jocosus; assembly: GCA_013400435.1. Taxonomy (NCBI): domain Eukaryota; kingdom Metazoa; phylum Chordata; class Aves; order Passeriformes; family Pycnonotidae; genus Pycnonotus; species Pycnonotus jocosus. The sequence continues at coordinate 193,464 of VWYP01000433.1, read as the reverse complement.
GTGCTGTCAACACTGCTCAGAAAGGACTGACCTTTTCAGTGCCTGTGCACAAGGAGTGAAGGCTCTCAACAGGGCATGCTGGAAACTGCTGACTAACAAGGAACAAATCCAACACGGTGGTGTCGTTCTTCCTGCAACGCTTCAGTCTCTTTATGTGAATTCAGCACCATCAGCATTTGGGGGGTGGCAAATCAGACTGAGGGGAACAGAGCTGTGAAATGTCTCATGGATCTTTTCAGGGAAGATCAGCATGGTCAGGGTGATACTGGAACATGCTTGGTTGGGCATTAGCACTCACTGTTAGTTGTGCAACACAAATGTGTCTTCCTATACTTTCCACAGAAAGTGACAGTTCTATTCACCTCCTAATGACAGGCACAAGGTGTGATGCTGTGCTGCTTCTGTATCTAATATAAACTAGATTGTTGATTTTTTTCAAGAATAAAATCTTTCTGGAAGATATAGGTTGTCAAACACAAGCTTGTAACTCTTGTATGAATGGCTAACTATAAAAGTTTTAGATGTTTCAGAGGCAAAAACAAATGTTCAGATAGTTCCTTCCAGCATTAAATTTATTGTATAATCAGAAATTAATCTATCTAATGTTATTTATGAGCTCCAGGTTAAAGATATAGGTGTGCAACAGCATGTAGAAATGCAGGTCTGACACTTGAAAAGGTCAGATCCATTTTCAGAATCTGATGACAAATTTGTCTAAGTTTAAGTTTTTACCTTATCTGAGGTCTTATCCCCTTTTTCTTCTTCCCTGTTTTACTTCTATACAGGAAGAGGAACTTCAGGCCAACAGAAAGGAACCTTCAAGGAACAGATTGCTTGTGGGTGCCACAATTTAGGATTTTTGTAAAGAAAACCTGACTATTTAGGTATGGCATGGAAAGATGTAGGGAAGAGATAAACTTGCAGGGAGATGGGAGTGAATGGTATTATTCAAATAATAAAGAAGTTGTGTAGAGCTCTCAGTTCTGGTTGCATTTTCACAGAATCATTGGTATGCTGGTTGTAAGGGATCTCTGAAGGAATCTAGTACATCCTCAAGCTGAAGTCAGGACTACTGCCAGCATCAGACAAAGCCATTGCTGCTCTGATTTACATTTCATCCCTAAGGTTGCAGGCTCTACTATCCCTCTGTATGGCAGAGATTTATTCTTCCAGGACTATATTATTCTCCTACTTAAGAAGTTTCTTAGGGCTAAATCTGACCCCATCAAGGTGCAACTTGCAGTCATTGCCATCTTGAACTTGAAGATTCTTTTTTTTTTTTTTTTTACTTAACCATAGGGAGATTTTGAGTTGACTTATTCTTGCTTTCTTCAGCAGAGGAGATCAGTATGCACCTTGTTTTTGCAGTGTTATTGGAGATGTTACAAACCTCCAACATTAAATTATGCTGGACTTGAAATTCTAGCTGTTCTGCCCCTGACAAGGGACAAAATTACACCTGATCATGTTAGGTCCCACTCAGCATCTCAGCAGACTGACTGACTGAGGAGTACCCACAGACACAACAGGGAGCAAAAGCATGACCAGACCTGTGTCTGGAAGCATCCACTAAGCCACTGGGTGGGATGATCTTGTCCAATGTCACACAGCATTGATGGGTGTGCAGGCCAGTTCATGGAGCAAATGCAGTTCTGGGTGTAGGAGGACTTTTCTCTCCACACACTCAGGTCTCCTTCTCTGCAGTTCTGCCCACTGAGGGTTTGAGAGTCCTGCCTTGGAGCACTGAATCCTCTGGACATGGTAAAAATTGATCTGTTGTGTGGATGTGGAGAAGGAAGAGGGGAAGGAGGTGACAAGAAACACCTCCAGCCTTCCCTTTGTCAAAAGTGTCATGAAAGATTGAGATACAAAGCTATTAGAAAGCATCCAAGGGAGAGCTATGAATACAGTGAACAGCCTTGAGGGGAAGCTGTGTGGAGGAACAGCTGAGGGCACTTGGTTTGTTCAGCCTGGAGAAGAGGGGACTGAGGGGAGACCTCACTTCAGCCTGTGGCACCAAGGCTGCCAGAGATCAAGAGGCGTTTGGACAGCACTCTCAGGCACATGGTGTGATTCTTGGTGATGGTCCTATGCCAGGCTGGGAGTTGGACTCAATCCTTGTGGGTCCCCTCCAACTCAGGACATTCTATGATTTTATGATTCTGCTGCATTGGTTGAGACCCTCAAAGACCCTCATGGCCATGTGTTGGCTCTGTAACAGAGTCACACTGGCCTAGGACACGGACTCTTCAACACCTCACTAGGATGTCACTGTTTGTCTTAGGCCACCAGTGTGTGTTTGTAAGGTGTGAGGTTTGGAGTGGGGCGTCTTCACATTCCTGTTGCCAATTATATTTCTGAGTAATTTGAGACTGGAAGCCAAGTTACAGAGTCTGTTAAGGTAGCACAGTGTGGGAGAAGAGCAAGGGAAAATGTGGGAGTGTATTTCTGAGATACTAGTGGTAGGTGGATGGCTTCGTTTTGAGATTTGCATGCAGTGAAGTAGAGGAGTTTTTGTCCAGAGCTTCTATACCAGCACACACTGAAAATGTTGGTCTTAAAAAGAGGTGGGAGCAGCATACCAAAGGTAAAATGACTTGTGCTGCTGACTCTAATAACTGAAACCATGGATAGATCTCATCATCTGGGTGACACCATGACTCAAGGTTGGGCTTGAAGGAAGAACATTTTCTGTGATAAAAATTAATTTTATATTTTTGAAGAAATTTATTTCTTTTACCACAGTATGTTGCTTAAGGTGAAAATTAGAGACATTATTTTTTTGAACTGTTTTGCTGGGAGGTGTGTAGGGGAAGAATGGAGTGACATGACTGAAAACCCCACCTCTAGTTCTGCCTGGGAGAATTTGGCATGGAATTTTGCACTGGGCAAGAGTTAACCTGATTTATGCAGTTCTTAGGAAGATTAGACAGCTGGACAAATATTGGGAAAAGATAAAAATAAACACATGCGTGAAATTTTAAAAACATTTGCCCTGACTTACACTCGTCTTCGTGCTTGTCGCCCACAAACATCTTGGCACAGAGTTTATTATCAGAAGGGCTTACTGGAAGAGCAATTTCTAGCTCTGTGCTGTAGGAACTGTGCTTGAAGTCAGGCTTGATAAAGAAATGGAGGCTGAGGGGAGATTTGCTCACTCTCTACCTGAGAGGAAGTTGTAGACAGGTGGGAGTCAGCTTCTTCTCCCAAGAAACAAGTGATAAGACAGGAGGAAACAGCCTTAAATTGCAAATGAGGTTTAGATTGGCTGTTAGGAACAACTTCTTCACTGAAACAGGGATCAGGCATTCAAAGCGGCTGCCCAGGGAAGTGGCTGAGTCATCAGCCCTGGAGGTATTTAAAAGACATGTAGATGTGGCACCTGGGGACATAGTTTAATGGTGGGCTTGGCAGTGCTGGATTAATGATTAGACTTGATGACCTTGAAGAACTTTTCCAAGCTTTATGAATCTATGGAGTCAGACACATAGTGTAGTGTGGGGAGAGAGCGAGATGCTGGGCCACAAGTGGAGAGTGTGTGTGGTCTGTCACAGCCAATAACTTAAATAAGAAATGAATTAATGAAGACTATAACCTGATCTTTTTAAA
>VWYP01000433.1:123203-189833 GCA_013400435.1 Pycnonotus jocosus | reverse complement strand
CTGATCTTTTTAAATAGAAAAAAAAAAAAAAAAAAAAAAAGAGCTGCTAATTTCTCCCATCCAAATGGGAATGCAGATACGTGGGCACAAATCCCACTTTGCTATGAAATTTCCATGTGTTTGTAGATGTAAATGAAAGTCTGTACATCTTAAAAAAACCCTGGAAATCAGGCATCCATCCGGCAGGCTTCACTAAGGAAGAGCTGTAGCAGAGGAGCCTGTGACCCAGATCTTCCCACACTGGGCACAGGGAGTTTTCTCCTCGTCTCATTCAGCAGCTCTGCAGGTCCAAGTCTGGCCTGAAGTGGTTTAAGGGATAGATGCAGAACAAATGAACCGAGTGCACAGAGGAAATGCTGAAAATTGGCTGATTCTGTTTCAGTGCCTGGTTTCCTTCGAGAACACATGGCATGAACACTGTATAAAGCAAAAGCAAACTGCATGAAGAGTTCCATGGTCTCTGAACAAACTTCAGCAAAACACACTGCTCCACTCATCCTCCAAAAAGGAATAAATGGTGTCTGTATGTGGTCTCTGGCATCAGATATGCCTGGCAGCACTCTGTGCCTGCTTCTTTAAGGAGAGACAGCTGATTTACCACAGAAGCTCCTTCATTAAAGCCTCAAACACATTAATTCCTATAGAGAGGGGAGTTGCAGGCCAAGCAGACTCAATGCTGGGAATTTTTACTTAAAGTAATTACAAATAGCACAAATTTCTGATCCCTTATTAATATTGACCAAGGGAAAAAAAGAACACAAACAAACACCTTCTGTCCTCCTTCCCCTGAATCAGTTATTATGTCCCCTTTCCTAGCCTCAACTTCCCTGGCTTTCACCCCATGCCACAGTTATCCTGTTCTGATTTCTCTGGTGGCACCATAATTTCTCTTACATTTCTTGTGCTTGGAAATGTATCTTGCTGATGCTTCCCACTTGTTCATTTTTCTCTGCCATCATTTTTCCCCCTAGGTTTTTCTCTGCTGCTCTTTGATTTCAGCATGTCTTTTTTTAGTGTCCCCACTATGGCAAGGGTCACCTCTGTCTGCAGTCCCTCAGGGTGTCCCTGCACTGCTGTTTTCCCCGTGGCCACAGTTCCTCCAGGGTGTGGGTCACCTATAGCTGCAGTCCCTCAGGGGTGCTCCTGCAGTGTGGGACCCTCAGGGATGTCCCCACACTGACACAGATGTTCACAGCCTCTGCCCCTTAGGTTCTGGTTACCAAAATCAGAATTAGGGATGATCTCAGTGCAGGGAATTTGGTGCTCTTGGCTGCTTCAAAGCAGAGTTTTATTTTCCCCTATAGAAAATCAATTTGCTATTACCAAAATAAAAGAAGAAAATGAAAGGGTCTCCATGTTATCTAGAGCATTAAAAATAAAGTCTCTGAAATATGTTTAAAGCGAACTAACATTCAGAAATCACTAGGGTTGGTGTTTGTTAAGACATCTGCCATTGGAATGTGAATCAGCTCCCCTCCTCCCCATGTCCCATTTCCCATTCAGACCTGCCCCCAGGCATCCATCCCCAGCCCCCAGCAGCCCTCAGTTTCATTTCTCACTGGGTTGGGTTGTGCTAGAGAAGAGCAAATTGCCTTAGACAAATCTGTCTACCCGTGGGGGTGCTCCTGGGCTGCCCAGACAGGCTCTGGGCTTGTTTTTGCTCTGCCCCTGGGGATGCTGTGCTCCATCTGAGAGTGTGCCTTCTGTGTGTCCTTTGTTGTATTCCCTGCGTTAAAGCATTTTTTTCTTTTCATATAGCTTTCAGTGGTGATACATGAAATTTCAAAAAACCACAAATCAGGTACTTGGGAGACCTCACAAGAGACTTTATTCACTTCAACAGATGACATGAAAGATGTATTTGATAGAAATATCTGCATAATGTTTTACCAAAATGCTTATGCGTGGCACACGACTTTTATAGCTGCAATAAACTGCTGAAGTGCCTCCAGAGTATGCTCAGCCAGTAGCTGGAGCTGGGGGCAGATGAGGTAACATGCAGATTTTAAATTCAACACCTTATCAGCCCTTAGAGAAGATAGCAAGTGCTGACAGCAGGTGTTTTCTGAGAGCTGTGAGGTCATCCCAGATAGTGGAGCACTGGGTGATGTAATGCTGTTGCCAGCAGTGGCAAAATTCCTGCTGCAGTGGCCCTGAAGTGATACCTGACTTGCAGCCACACGTGATACACATCTAGAGAGGGGTGTACAGACCCTGTTCACAAATGGCTGGAGAAATGGGATGATCTGAGGAAACAAATATAATATTTGCAACACTTTTTTAAAGAACTAGCTCTCCATGGAGGGTTTACACTGACATTTAGCACTTGTTATACTCCTAACGAGAGCAGATTGAGATTAACCAGAAACTGCCAGGGGTTTTGTTGTGATAAAATGTTTATTTGATCTTTGCATTACTGTTAAAATTTCATATACCCCCTGCCTCCTGCACAAATGTGATGCTTCCTACAACTTTTGTGAAAAGGCATAAAAGGAGACAATGAACTAAGAAAAGCTTGATGTATCGGGACATCTTTATTGTGAGGCTGCTCAGACACTGCAACATGTTACCCAGAGAAGCTGTGGGTGTCCTGTGCCTGGAAGTGTTCAGGTTGGATGGGATTTTGAGCATCCTGGTCTAGTGGAAGGTGTCCCTGCCCATGGCAGGGGGCTTGGAATGAGATGATCTTTAAGGTCCCTTCAATTCTGTAATTCTATTATTTGATGATTTTTTCTTTTTTTCTTAAATTACTGTTGCAAGCTGTATTTGGAGTGAGTGTGATGACCTTGAAAATGGATTGAGTTCAGGGGTAGTGCCTGTCCAGCTGAATTGCAAGGGAGAGGCTGTGGGTCATGGACAATGGCAAGAAGCCCCAGAGGAGGCAGTGCATGAGCTGCTCTGTGGTGGGTGGAGGATGGGTTCCTCACAAGGAGCTTGCTGCTTTCTGTGGGGGTGTCTGTCCCATCTCCTGGGCAGGAGGGCTTCACTCAGAGCCTTGGCCTTTGCCTGGCCCTGAGGAACTCATTTAATGTCTCCCACAGATTCTGCAGACTTGTTTCAAAGGCACTGAGTGCTCAGAAGCTCCCACAGGATCAGACTGTAAACTTGAATCCTCAGGCCACATTTATTATTAAATCTCCAGCTTCCTGAGAAGAAAATGATCCTTTGCGCTGAACATCTGCTGCATCTTACTCATTCTGACCAAAATATGAGACACTTATTTAAAACAATGAAGTCTGGACTATGTTGCTAGTCTCAGTGACAGCATTTTTGCTTCAAAATTTTTTTTTCTGTAATAATTTTGGTAATATCTCAGCAGTCAGATAAAAAGCATCATCCAAAGTGCTGGTAATGTTTCTGGAGTATATGGTCTGAGTTTATCTTAGGTAAAGCATGTCTGAGGTCTATGCATTCTTTGAAATCCTCTCTGGAGACCTGGGTATGTTATACCACCTATGAAACTGGTGGACCAAAGATTGCATTCAGAGTACAATCTCCTCAGCTAGAACTACTAATAATAAATCCAGGGTTACTGTTAATAACTATGTCACGTGCATCCTGAACATGAATTCACTTTTAGGTGTCTTATAAATAAATATAAAAAGGATTTAACCTCATTAACCATTAACTTAATCCTGCCAGGTCCTAAACCCTGGACCTATACCATGTCTAAATACTTCTTGAACACTTCCAGGGACAGCAATTTTACCACTTCCCTGGGCAGAGCATGCTCCAATTCTTGACTATCCTATCCGTGAAGAAATTTTCCCGAATATCCAATATAAACCTCCCCACAGTTGTTTATCTGTAATGCCTGTTTCCTTCTCCTGACAGAGCAGGGTTTGCACTGCTGTTGGGACATATCTCACAGCGTTTCTGAGCTCAGGAATCTCTCTCCAGGAACAAGGATCTTTATCCTCCCAGGCCTGGTATAAATTCCAGTGTGATTAGCATTATACACAACACCAAAATTGAAACTAGCATAGAAACAGGAAGTTAAGAGAGGAGCTGTCTGCTGAATTATGAACTTGAGGAATATTACAATGCAGAAAGGCATAAATAAAGAGATGGGACCAACTGGAGAACACCAGATTCTACTTCAGATGCCTCCTAGCATGATGGGCCAGACTCTTCTTTGGTTATGCTTTTTTCTGCATTATGAAAGCACTTGCTCCAAGGATCCCCTAGAATTTCTCCAGGGACCTATATGAGAGATATTTCCATAGAAAACTTCATCATTGAAGGAATGCTTGACAAGGCTATGCTAAGACCCAAGAACAGATTTGAAAACGCCCTTGCATTGGATTAAATGTTCAGACCATCCTCTGCTGTAGTCTAAGTGCAACTGGAGTCGAGTAGCTGGATGTCCACAATTTTCATGGAGTAACAATTGCAGAGGCTGATCAATCTCATTATTCAAAGTGGCTTTGGGGGAGTCCTGTCTTCTCCATATTTTTTCCTATCTCCTCTGACCAGCATGAGCAACCCCTTCTGTTTTGTATGCACATGGTCAGTTGCTTGGAGATGATGTGAGGTTGTCATGACTGGGAAGGTTTGTGGTGGACTTCTGAGGAAGCTGCTACAAAGTACATGAAAGGAGGCTAAAGGCAGCTTTTAAGATTAAGATCAATGATTTCTCAACATTTCAAAACATACTTATTAAAAGAATACGTACTTTGCTTGTCCAGGCTGGTTTCTGGGAATGGGATGTGATGCTTTCTCCCTTATCTGCCTGGATTTTTCTGCAGAGACAGTGTCTGTCTTCAGTCAGAAGAAAGTGGCAGATTATTTAACTTGCATCTAAAAAGTGCAACACTCATCTGTGATTCAAATTGGATAGCAGGCCATAATATTCAGGGTTACAGAGAGGTCAAAAGGAGAGCAGTTGCTCAAAAAGGGGAGATTTAATGTAATTTTTAACCATTATGTTCACTGAAAGATGAGGACCATGCTAGTCTACAGGACAAACGATTAAAGACCTCCTGAATTGCTCCTCTGTTATAAAGGAGTTGAACTTTACATGACCTTTCCACCAGAAGCTAAAGTCAGTCAGATTTGCTGACTTCATGCACCTTTCTGAAACTCTTATAGAGAAAAAACAGAATTAAGGATGATCTCAGTGTGAGTTGTGTGCAGAATTTGATGCTCTTGACTGCTTCAAAGCAAATTTTATATTTTGCCTTAGAAAATCAAACTGATATTACTAAAATAGAAGAAGAAAGAGAAAGATATCTTCACGCTACTTAGTATTAAAAATAAAATCTCTGACATATGTTTAAAGCAAGCTAACATTCAGAAACCACTAGGGTTGATATTTGCTAGAATATCTGCCATTGAAACGTGTATCAGTTCTTTCAAGTACCTCCAGTTTGGTGCATTGTTGTAAATATATATCCTTTTTAATTGTACTCTCTTCACATTCAAAGAAGCCCTGCAAGTGCGTGTCACACTCACACACACAAACACACACAAATGTGTGACATCTTGCAGCAAAATCTGGAGATGCAGCAAAATTTATGAGGCAGGAATAATCTGGATGAAAGCAAATACCACCGGTATGGGTGTTTATATCAGAGCTAATCACCCTGGTCTCCCTTTGTAGTCAGTGGAGGGAACCAGGCATTGCTGAAGTGTGAATCATCTCCTGCTGAAGCAGATGTCTGAAATGGGTCAGACACCTATTTCTGTCATTATCTTCAAAGGCTGCCTTGCTTAGAGACATCTGAGGGGGGCTGAGCTGAGCATGAGTCAGCAGTGTACCCTCACAGTGGAGGCAGCTGGCTGCATCCTGGGCTGTCAAAGGAAGTCCAGAGAGGTGGCCACTGACCCAGCTTTGAGCAGGTGGCTGCACTAGATGACCTCCCCAAGTCCTTTCCAGCCTGAATTACCCTGTGAACCTGTTCTGTGTTCAGCACTTGTCAGATTGCATTCAGAGTATGATATCCTGTTTAGGGTTCCCTGTTACTGTTAGGTTTTTAGATGCCAGTATTGGTTATACCTTTCACACTCAAACAGCCCTCTAAAGGAGCTAAATCCTGATTTATCCCAGTGATTTTGTTACAGTGCAGCCTCAGTTTCAGCGGCACAGCCAAGGAGGCTGTGATATATGGGATAGGTGCAAGAGAAACCGGGGAGCAAGATGTGCCATTTTACCAGAAATGCCAGCATCTCATGGTGTTTAAACCTCTGTTCTGGTCTCCTGGTCTGGAAACAGTGAATCATTTACCCTTGATTCTTCTGTCTAAAATGAAGCTACTAAAAGGAAGCAGCTGGATGCAAAGTCCCAGACAGCTTGGCCATATCTGAGGTTGGAAGCTACAAAATCCCCACACTGCTGCGTGCACAGGGCCCTCCCCAGCTGCTGCTCTTGGACAAGCAGGTCCCTGTTTCCTGCCTGCTACCTAAATATGCTGACTTGCCATGGCAACCAGTCAGCACTCAAAGTGTTTTAAAGCTGCTGAGGAAATGTCCCCATTTACGTGCTGTCACACATTCAGAAAAGGCAGAATGTAGTAAAAAAGTGAACAGCCCCACTGCTTGCCCCAGCTGAACCTGACTGTGAGGTTCAGAGGCTTACAGCCAGGCTGATTTTGAAGATGAGGTCACTTTAAACACAGTTCTGTACTGTGGGATAAGGCAACAGTTCAAGTTCCATTTTTATCATTAGTTTCTATTATCAGTCTCATGTGTTTAATGTTTTGCTTAAAGTCCAAATTCAAGCAATGAGTTGTAAGCCACAGTTCAGTTGTTCTAAGGATAAAACCAAAATGTGCTTTTCCAGATATTGCAAGAGGATAACTTAACGGTGATCAAAGAGCTTAATTCTCACTCATTTCCTTTAGTAGAAGACTTGCTATCTCTTTCTCAGCTTAATATTTTGTTCCTTCTTTTGAAATCTTTATACATCATCTTCATAAATGGCATTAGCAAACTCAAGCCTCAAAAAACAAATGGCAAAATTCAAATAACCAAAAGGTATTTTAAAAAACAGAATTTTCAGTGTTTTATTTAGAGTATGATTTTCATGATTATCATGATTTTAATCCTCATTATTTAGATTATCCTTTTCATGATTTTGGGGATTTTCATCCTCACTAATGAGGATACCCTATATTTGAGAAGAACTGAGTCATGTGTGCTGGTTATTCAGAGTTAATCTCCAAACTAAGAAACAGCAGAGCTCTGAGTAAATTGTGTGCCAGTGGCACTTTCATTAGTGAATTTCACCTTACCAAGATTTTGCAATCTTCATCTCATAAAGAGGACAGAAAAAACAAAACAAGTCCTCAAGCATCTGAAACAAGATAAAACAAATGACCTTCTGCAAAACTGTTATTTCCCTGTTCTCCCATGAATGCTGAGTTACCCATACTTAAGAGGACACAGCAATAAGGACATTCCATGTACCTAGGATCTCTTGCTTAGTTTTTGACAAGCGAAGAACATGGTGAGACCTGCAGCCATCCCTTTTATCCTGCAGGCACTCCCTGCTCCACAGACAGAGTTTGTGTGCTTTAGCAGATGGCAAGGCAGAGCTAAAACCTTGCCCTGGGGCTGTGTGAGCATGAGGACTGGGGCAGGGTAGAGAAGCAAAACCTGCAGCCAGCCTCTGAATTGAGTAGCAAAGGGGCTGTGAAGTCAGGGCAGGAGAACACGAGTTTGGGTGAGCTGCATCCAAAACCACCCATCGGGGCTCGGCAGAGGGAAGGTCACTTCTGCTGTTTTTGCTGTCACTGGAACATTTCCTGTCAGGACGTGGTCTGTGTCAGTCACCACCATCACCCTCTCTCCTGCTGCCCAGTCCTATCCAGAGGCAATGGCTCCTGTGGAGTGCAGAACACCTGCTGTGCCTGGCACCCTGTGCTTTGGCCTGGAGTCGGCTACACTGAGCTGTGTTACTGTGAGTTAGGGCTTCCTCTTCTCATTGATCTTCCTGAGGGTGGTGGAGAACCTGCACCAAATATCCTCCTTCTGTGAGAAGAGGAAATCATCAAAGGGTTGTTCAAACAGCAGCATTGTTACTTGCTGCGAGCTGAGCCATCCCTGGAAGTGTTCAAGGCCAGATTGTATGTGGCTTTCAGCAACCTGGTCTAGTGGGAGGCATCCCTGCCCACAGCAGAGATGTGGAATTAGATGTTCTTTCAGATCCCTTCCAACCCAAGCCAGTCTGTGATTTTATGACTGATTCAAAGGCTGGAGCAGCCATTTCTTTGGTGAGTGGCACCTTCATAGCAATAATAGTGAAACAGGCAATACAATAATAATAATAATACCTACTTGGAAAATTGCCCTTGTTGGGTAGTAGAATAAGGTTTTTAAAGAGATGGATATAACAGAAGAGATTAAACACAGAGTTCATGCTATTTGCCCACTTTGTGTCATAGTCTATTCAAGATCTGTTCAAGAGCCAGCCTGGATTGCAGCTGCTGACACCTGCTGAGTTTGGGAGTTCTCATGCAATTTTCAGGTTGTCACTGAGTGGTACAAATAGATGGATAAAATTTTGCATACAGATCCTGCTTACATAAATTACAGAGATTTAATCAGTTATTCAGACTCTGCTTCTAGGATGGAAGAGAAGTAAACAACAGACTTTTTGGAATAGTTGGAATAGTGGGTCAAATTTGATCTGATGTGATGATGTTGCCTAGCTGGGATGGGATTTGAGTCTCTTTTTTTAGAAGCTCCGAGGTTTAATGAGTCACTGTGGAAGGGTCCAGTGAGAGGCAAGAGCTGTAGCACTTGATATATGGGCATAAAAGAAGAATAGAGAATAGTTTTTGGAACAAAAGAGTTTGATCTTTTATAATACCTTCTCCCACTCACTTGCTCTGTGACTGGATGAAAAAGTCTGCAAGGCAGAAATCATTAGCCAGCATATTACTAACTCTGAGGCTCGCCCAGATCACTCAACAAGTCCACACCAAATCTTATCTTCAGAACCAGGGCAGATGTCAAGGATATAACCAACAGGACCTTATCCCCTGCCTGTCACAACCTCTAAACAGAGGCTAAGCTCTCCACTGTGCATGCCCAGGCAAAGAGCTGGCATCGAACCACATGGTTGTTTTCTAGGAGGAAGGGAATGATATATGCCATAATGTGTGTGGCATAATTGGCTGCTGTTGCCAATGGTCTTGCAAGAGTCAACTGTGTGGTTAAAGTACAAAAAATCTTGCTGTCTTCATCTCCTCATAATAATGCAAAGAATATTAACTTGACTAACAAACTGCTTGATATATTAAAACAATCTTCTCTCTGAAAAAGTAAAGTAAATGAGGAGTCGTATTGGGTCCTTGCACTGAGAAAGAAAAACATCTGAGCCTGTAGAAAGCTGCTGCAGCTCTCCTGTTGGACAGATGAAGATAAGGAAACCTTGCAAACCCTTCTGGCAGGGCACTGGTTTATCAGGCTGCCCCAGTCACTGCTCACATAAAAAGCTGATTTTTTTCTCCTACACTACCAGGAGGTCTTTTCTCCAAAGACCAGGAAACTATCAAATGCATTTCAATCCAGGGCTAAAACCTGGTAGTGGATTCCAGAGACCTTGAAGGTAACAATCTGTTTTCTCACTTCTCAGCACAAACTTGTAAAATGAAAACAGCAGCAGCAGCAGCAGCAGCGGCAGTGAACCTCCACATCCCCAGAGTAGACTGTGTTCATATAAACTGACATGGAATCCTGATGGGATCCTGATAAAAGGAAAGAAGGAGAGCTATCCATCCATCCATCCATCCTTCAGGATTTGTCCTTCTTTTCTTCTTTCAGCTCCATTTCTCAAGCAGCATTTGACAGAAGACCTAAGTCATTGCCTAAACTAAGTTCTGTCTGTAGCCTCCAGGCCTGAATTCATGGGCATATTTCAGTGATTGTTTTAGAAAATTGGATGAATTTTTCTGAGCTGGTTTTACTCAGACACCAAGCAGCTATTTCATACTTTAGAGAGATATTGTACATTGTCTAGCTCTCAAGAAAAAAATTATTTGGTTTTGGTTGCCACATACTAAGAAAAAAAAAAAGAAGAGTTCTTTCTCTCTGCAAACTGCGAACACTTAAATGGAATACTTCTGGACTTTGCAAGGGGAATTCTTGCTGGAGGAAAAGAGCAGCCCTCTGGTTTCACTTAGCAAACTATGAGTCTTGCACAATATTGAGACCTCTGTTGAAAACACAGTTGATTAATGACACTGCTCTGGAATGGTCTGCATGGATTTGCAACTTCCCTGTGTATGTAGGTACGGTGCTTGGAGAGCACCAGGTGAGGATGCATCACTAATGAAGAAATACAGCTCCTAGGAAAACAATGGTGCTCCTGAGCATTACAAATTTTGCTGCCACCTGACAGGCAACTGCCTGTCCTAGTGCCTAAATCCCCAGGTAGGAGCCATATCAGCTTTTTTGCCCAAGGAAGATCCTGATCCCACAGGATTTTAAGGATTAAGAGCAGTTCAACAGTAATTGGAAGATGCACTCCTTTTTCTGGGTAAATGGTTCTTTTACTTCTCCCTTTGTCCCTTCAATAGTCAGCCTGAAGAAGGATTCACCCTAAAGTTGCACTCCTCCCATTTCCTATGAGTACACAGGGGTAGGGCACAGAATGGGAACACAGCAAACCCTGCCAAGGGGGTTCTTGAGGAACACACACTGGGGTACAGAAATTATTCAGAACTGGAGTAAAATCAATTGCTAAGCTATGAGTAGGCAGAAAGAAGGGTGATGAAGACATTTTTCTGCTGCAGCCATTGTCTATCTGGTTTGGGCAAAGTGGAGATGGCCTTTAAGTCAGTGCCTAGAGTTTCTGATTGCTTAGTTCCAGACCATCAAGGATATCTAAGCCATAGGGAACAGTAGTCCCAGACATTTTGGTGTTTGAGCTGGTTGAACATGGTGCCCAGCTGAAGTGGATGCATCCTTTGATCTGTGTGATACTCAGATATCACAGCTACATCTTAAGGAACAGTTTTGGAATAGCTTGATATTAATTTTTCCATTACTCTCTTTTTCTTAAGAAAATTGCTTTTATGTGAGTATGAACTCTTCAGAATTATACCCTCTTTTGCATTTATATGGCTACCAGACACAGCTAGAGCTTGTAAAGCCAAGGATTTAGACTGATGGTAGTGTGAAGAGTTGGGTAGAAAAAACATAAAGCAGCTGGTATCTTTTAGAAGTGGAAACATTAATGCTTAGAAATCTTGGGAAACAGCCAAGATCTCCATAAAGTCAAAGAGTATGAGAAAAAAATACAAAAACTTTCTGCTGAAATGAAAGAGGAAAAGACATTTCAGATGACAGATAATTCTGTAGGACTAACATTCACAAAAATGTTTCCCTTATGTTTCCTATTTGCACCAGTAGTTGTGATATGAAACTTTCATTTTTCAAGACAATTAGGCAGTATGAATCCAAGAGAATCAATGAAGCTGAAATCCTGCTTTTTGTTGAAACAGAATGAAGTTTCTCTGAGATCAGGTGGGTCCAGGATTTCTGCCTGGGACTACAGTTTGTGCTGTCAACAACCAACACACAAACTGTAAGAAAATATGAGCAGTTAAGCTGTTTCCTAAGCTTTGCCTAGTTAAAAAAGTAACTGGTCTCATCCCTTCATGGTATTACTGGTGATTTTTGCATTGAAAACTAAAAATATATACCCAGATGGGGCTGTTAGTTTAGAAGAAATGCAGTGAGGATTCTGCTTGGATACAGCCTTGGATTGCCTTGACTGAATTACAGCCATCAACAACCAACACGTAAGAGTAAATCTTACAGATTTACTCATTGGCAGAATGAGTTAACTGTGGAATTGTTTGTTTTTAACCAATGATTACAAATCATGCACATAAAGTCATTTTTTTAGCTCATAATCATGAATCTCACACAGGAAATATGAACCTGAGAATGACTATTACACAGCCAGAGATCACAAATATGCCATTTGTTGTGGGCTCCCAATTTGAGATTGTATTTACTGAATACAAAAAATCCCACCTTTAAAAGAGCTACTAGAAAGATCTATTTGAAAAGAAAATATGTGAAATTTTATTATAACTACTGCTACTAAACCCAATTTTTAAGAACCAAAATAAGTTTTCTTTCTGCCCCCAAATTCCCAGAAGTGCTTTAGCAAATCTGAATCTTTTCACTATTATGCTTGTATGGAAAGTTGAACTACGATTTCCTGTATTCCAGAGTAAAGTCACACTGCTTGTTAGCTTCTGAAACCCAGTAATCTCTGATCTCTGCATGAAATGTTGATTTCCGTGATTTAGTATTTGCCTTAAATTGAACACTGATGTTATCAGCAAACTACTGGGGCTGGGTTTATCTCTTTTTGCACTGGCCAAGCAATTTATCAGGCAGCTGCCAGGCACAAAAGGACTACACAGACCTACAGATAAACACAGGATCACAGAAAATAAAAGACCAAATCCATGCCCATGCACACTGTTCCCTGCAGTGCAGTGTAGCTCTGCAGGTAACTACATCCCTGTTTGATAAAGTACGTAGATTTTTACTATTATTATGGATTTCAGTGGAAATTTACAGAACAGCTAAGTCCAGTTTCTGAATAAGGAATATTTTAGTGATTTGCATTCCTAGAAAAGGGCAAGGAAGCTGATGAAGGATCTGGATAACAAGTCTGATTAGGAGCAGGTGAGGGAGCTGAGGGTGAGGAAAGCTCGGGGTACATTATTACTCTCTTCATGCCCAGAGAAGCTGTTGAATCACCATCTCTGAAAGTATTTAAATGATCTGTAGATGTGGCACGTGGGGGCATGGTTTAATGGTGAACTTGCCACTGCTGAGTTAACTGTTGGACTCCATGATCTTAGAGGTCTTTTCCAATCAAAATGATTCTATGATTCTACGATTGATTCAATAGCATTGATTGCTTGGTTGGTTATATTTCAGTGCTAATGGAGAGATAGGAGATAGTATTTTTGTTTTAATGTTTTCTCTTTCAGATATGATTGTACAATATGCATGGAAATGCACCTCTCCACCAACTTTAAGTTTCTTAAAATAATTGCACTCCTAAAAACAGAAAAGGAAATTCTCAATTTATTTCTAGACCACAAATATAGAATAAAACTACAGACTTAGAGTGGGTGGTTCCATCTTCCTGAAGTATTTAAAAGTGTGACAGAGAAATTTGACTTGGAAACATTTAGATTAATAGTTATCAATTTCCCAAAACCACATACTTATGGTAACTTGCACAGACTCCTGGAGTCCTGATTCTATCTTTGGGAGAGAGAAAGAGAGGAGATGAAACTTTGACCAACAACACATAGACCATTGATAGCTCAGCCTAGATTTGAAGCCATATGTCCTTCTGGGGCAGTGAAGTGGCCAACCCACCTCACCAGCCCAGAGTCCTCGAACTGTGCTGTTCCTTGTACCCTCACACCCAGCAGTAGGGAAGTAGGAGTTGCTGAGGTGTTTGATGAATCCTTAGTTTTTGCTTGCCTCTTCCGTGCAGTTGCCATAAGAAGAAAGAGCTTGGCAGCAGGATCCCCCTCTCCTCATTGACAGAGGACAGAGTAGCCAAACCTGACATTTTCAGACACGTTCTCTGTGAGTGACTTGTCCTTACTTGAGAGGTAATTTCACAGCAGAAACTCTTGGCAGGCTGCTGACAGTAGCATGGTCCTTTGGCTAACACAGAAGGCTGGGAGAGATTTGCTCCTGTTGAGTGCAGGAGGAGGAGCAAAGGACAAGCAAGCAAGGAGAGAGTGGAAATGACACACTTGCCCACTGCTAAACTCTGCCTGCCTGTGAGTGCCTGGTGCAGATCCCCTTTTCATCCTGCAAAAATCTAGAATTGAGGCATAATAGAAGGTCTGCAACCTGACTTGTAAGTACAGAAAATACTTTTCTTCATTCAGTTTGTTAACATCAGTGTTTGTCCTACATAAATGCAGTACAGCTGGAGAGGAGCTTCTGGGAGGGTCTGTGCAGGACACAAGTAATTACTTTGAGACAAGCTATCCCTTGCATGTTGTAACTCACTGTCATGCCACAGTGGTATTTCAGACGATTACAACACAAGACTGTACATTTTTGCACACACATATTTGCTTGACAAAACAAGCCTTTATTTGCACATGATGGGTGGTTGCTTGTCCAAGCATCTCATACAACTGCACTCACACTGTGTGCAGGCAGAAGAGGCACAGAGGCCCTTGCATAAAAAGGAGGAACATGCTGAATGAATTTTGACTTGAACATGCTGTCCTGTAATTGTACTCCCAGCAGCGTGTGTGTGGGGTTCCTGAAAAAGCTCTTGGGAGGGTGGGGAATAGGAACAAAACAATATCAAAGAAGAGCCATGTGGTGTTGACGGGCTTGGAAAAGCCATCTTGCTAATTGTTTGCAGGATGCATTCCAGGTTACTGCAAGCCAAGAGGCTGCAGGGTTTGTTGGGCTGAACTGAAAATTACAGTGCTCTCTCCTGTCCTTGTCTTACTTGACTGATGGGAGACTCACATCCCCTTGGGCACTCGCAGGAATTAGGATCTGGTGTGTTCCACTGTAGGGCGTGCTGCTGGTGGGGCTTTGATCGGAGTTCAGCCTTTGTTGTTGAAAGGATATATTTAATCTCAGCAGATTCAAAACAGAGATGGGCTGCTCAATGCCATTGCCACAGGACTTGTCTCCCCTCCCTTTCCCCCAACAAAAGACGAACAAAAGCAAATGACCAGCCAAATTATGTTTTGTTTCCAGCAAGTAGACTGTTATGAGTTGCTTGTATATTCATTACTACCAAGACTGAAAGGCATCATGCTGGGCTGATTTCAGAGCTGTTCCCTATTAGCAGTAGTTTTTAATGTGAGTATCAAAGTCGTCTTTCAATTACCGCCCATGACCTTAGAAAAATACTTAGCATTGTACATCTGAAGTTCATGCCACTAAGCCTTGTAATTGAAGCAAGCCCAGCAAATATTCAGGAATGAATAGTGAGAACCTGCCCATCCTTCTGTGTAGATCGCCCTGGTATATATGCTCTGTGCTAAGTGCTTTCTTCTGTCACCAGTGCTGTCGGGCTTGGTCTGCAGCTGGGTCCTTGTATTTCAGATATTGCAGTGTTTCAGGTTCTTTCAAGTCAGAGGAACAAGGTTCAAGGACCAGATGACAGTAAAGGAATAAAAGCAATGAAGGCAGTAGCTAGCTGTGTTCTGCAGTGCTGGATGGAGATAGGTGCAGTGGCAGGTACCAGTCAGCTGTGACTGACTTACTCCACTTGGTCAGTGCTCTCGTACCTGGGGATGCTGCCGCCCTGCAGACTGTGAGGAGGAGTTTGGCTGTAGCGAGCCTAAACACCAAAGTGATGGTACAGATCTGGGAGATCCTAGACCAGGAGAGAGGAATGGCACTTCTGGCTACTGATGCTCACCATGGGATCTCAACACCCTTATCTTCACCCTGAAAGTAACTTTCTTCCCAGGTGTCTTTTCAGTTCTCTTAGGCACTGGAAACTATTTGTGAAATGCTTCTTGCTGCCCCTTGAGTTGTCCCTGCCCTTTCTGGCTCCTGTTGAAGTTCGGTTTCCTTGAATGAAGCAGTGTTCCAACACCAGGGTGGGAGTGCAGGGAATTTATGCTTTCCTGGATGCCACTGACATGCCATATACATGTGGGATTTGTCAGTTCCATTGCTGTTGTCTCTGATGTTCCTGGGAAGTTTTCTGGCCATGTCTTCAGGTTGACAGGGCAGATAGCACAGTTAGGATATAATGGATTAATCATATTGAATAAATGCTTTAGCTGTTGAGCTGGCACATAGTGACAGACCCAAGAAATAACTCTTCATTTCATCAGGTAGACAGACACTTTGATGGATGGGGACTACAAGGTAATTCACTGAGGTTAATGGGCTGTTATGGCAGAGACTGACAAAACGAAGGCTTCATTCACCGTTTAAACTGGGTCCCAGGGATGCTTAGATTTAGTGTCAAGAGGCAGCTGAAATTAACTTTCTGCAGAGTAATTGGGAGATATCTGTTAGCTGAGAATGGTTGTGCATTATAGCAGATGTCTTCCCACCAAGCCTGGTAGCTCCCTGGTAGCAGGTGAAGGTGTGAGCAGTCTGCAGTTTAACAGGTCACTGCCAGGTCACACTTTCCTCCAGTTTCCTGGGTGCTGCTGAATGCCTTTCTAGGATCCTGGGCAAAGTTAGTGTCCCTTTCGGGTAACACAGAATTACAGATGTGTGAAAGCCGAGAGCACAAGACAGCCTTGTCTGTTATTTGGGGTACAATAGGCAAAGGCTGTTCCAGATCCATGAGGAAAGCAAGTGTTACTCCAAACCAGAGGTTTCTCAAGTGTTCAAATTTGAGGCTGCACCACAGAAAATTTTCAATATTTCTGTCAGGGCACTTATAGTATCTAAAGCACTGAGTGTGAGTGTGCAGCTACCTGTTGACCCAAACCATTCCTTGGAGACCCTGAGGGGAGCTCAGATAGCAATCAGCCTCAGTGAGCCCCACGAGATGGGTTTCTATTATGCAAAAGAGATATCACAGCCTGACCCTCACACCCCATCATTAAAATTCCTCTGGAGCTCCAGCCCAGTCAGGGGCAGATTCCAAGTCCTGAGGGTGAGGTCATGTCTGCAATGAGCCCGTGACAATAATTGCCATTATATGGCCCTATTTATTCTCTGGAGACACATTAATGTTGCTGCAGAATGAGCCCATGGGCAATAGAAAGAGCATCTACTTGTGACTTTATGGGGTTTTTTAACTTTTAGTTGTTAATCTGTTGTTTCCCATCTCCTTGGTCCTTCACACTGGTAATAGGTCATGGATTGCTGATTTCCAGTAATCAGTACAAATATAAAAAAATGTGTTTTAAAATAAATATAAAGAAGAGCTGAAGAGACTGAGTACTTGCATCCAGCTTGTATGTGTGTTGGTATAGTTTGCACTCAGCTTTTTCAGTGTTGCTGTCCTTCTACATCTTCTTTCCAGAAGGCTTGTAAATTGTTATCTTCAATTGCACAAGGGCTTGAAATGTACCTGACCAGGATTTTACAGAGGTCAGCTGTGTATCAGAGTTCTTGGGGTTGGAGGCAGAACATGTTTTGGGCTTAGGCCTGGCTCTAGCACAAGCTCTTTCTTTGTTTTTCTACTTCTGTTGTCTCCCAGGTGAATTTATTTTTCTTCTTCATTATTATTTATGTTTACAAGAACTCTTATTCTGCCTAAATAAACCTCTATGCTCCTGTTTAACTTGAGTAATGTGAGTTTAACAGTGGGTCATATCCAGGAAATGTGCTTTTTAGCATTTTCTGTTGAAGTTTGTACTTCCTGCATCACCTGTGCATGGATATCAGGAGTGTTCTACCCCCTTAACTGGGTTTTCCTTATTTATTACCTTCTCTGTCCTGCAGGAAGGAATGAAATTTTAAAGAATACTCATTTAGAGTTTCTGTAGGTTCAACATCTTTTTTGCTTTCCTGTGTGCTTCCTTTCTACTAGTAGACAATTTTGCAGAGGGACTGGATAAGTTTTTTTGTTTCTGTGGCCATAGGCCTACTATCAGTGACAATTCTTCACTTTTTTCCACTAAAATTCTGTCAGCAGAATGCCTTTTTAATACACTACTGAAGCACAGGGAAGAAATCTGGGACAAGAGTGAATTAGTAAGAACTTATCACTAGGAGATGAGACCTAAACAGAAAACATAATTAAACCAGCATTATGTAGCCTAGATTTTTATCCAGCCATTTTTGCAAGTTTGTCTGTGTTATTCAATGTTAAAAAAAAATTAAAAAATAATCTTTCAGGACATTTCTGTTGCCAGTAATCACACTGGACATTTAAAACAATTTGCCAAATTTGATCCCCTTTATGCTAGCAGAAAGCAGAATTAACTCCAGGTATTCTGTGCAGTGAGTCTGGCCAAAGGAAGAGCATCTCTCTACCAAGATCCTAATTTGCTTCTCTGTTTTTTAGGGGGCTGAGTGAGGAAATGATTTAAAACAGTAGATGACCTAAAAATTTGTATTCTTGCCTGAGATATAAACACCTGCTCCCCCTAGCAAGGAATTAGCAAGGAATGCTAATGAAGAATTTAGAAAAGGTTTTTAACATAGATCACAGCATTCACACTGATGTGCTCCACTCAGTTCTTGGCTTTGCATGGTTACTCAGTGTCCAGGTTTTTGTACTGGAAGAGAAATTTATGGCTTTCTTGCTTTATTCATTCCCCTTTCACATCATACTCCTTGGGCTGGCTCTGAAGATAAATCCTTCTTAAGCTTCAGACATAAATCAGAGTTGGGGATGATGTACACTCAGAAGATGTCAGCTGTCCATAGCTTGTGTTTGCAGCCTGAGCAGCAGTGAACTCCTTGCTGCAAATTCAGAGAAAGCCTCTCCTTCTCACTACAAATTCTTCCCCTGGGCAATTACAGATCCATGGAAACACTGCTCATGATGCTCCAAGAGTTAAAGTTTTTAATCTAATTTTATGTGAGTCTCTGCTTTGTTGCCATCCTTTGTCTGACAATTACTGTGCACTGCACAGGCAGTACCTCAATGCCATTTGTGCCACTGTGTTCATTAGCATGTGCATTCTGACCTGATAAAACAGGCTTGTGCAAAGCCTGCAGCAGCAGACCTGGCCCCAGCCTTGAGTCTTACCTGTCATCTGCACTTCCAGTTCCTGAGGATTTGTTGCATTTAGTTCAGGGCTTGTGTTCACAATACCTTTACCCAAGAGGAAAAAAGAGGGTTTAGTTTGATCAGTGTCACAGCTCGGGTGTGCAAATGTGCCCAGATATCAACAGGATGGGATCTGAGGGCACTGGGGGAATGGGGCAGTGGGCATTTCAGACACCTGGGCAGGTGAGTGCAGCAGTGGCTGAGGAGCTCTGTGAGTGAGCTGTGAGCTGACAGCACACCCCACAGACACTTTGGAATTGTTTATTAGAACAGTGAGCGTTTCATGGCTCTGGCAGGCAAACCCATACACACAGGGCAGGAGTCAGGACACTGCATGAAGGGTTTGGGTGCCTGCTCTTCACCATCACTACTCCTGTTTCCACACTCCCAGAGGATGTTATTCCATGCTGAATTGTCCCCTGTATAGATTATTGCGCCAAATTTTCCCATAGGAAATTTTCACACAGCGAGACACCACAGGTGTTTGCACTTTTTGGAGCGGGGGCAAGGTTCCCTAAAAGTTCTCTGGAAATCACATCATGGAACACTCCTCAGGCTCTGCTCTTCCAAGCAGGTCTCCCCCTTCCACATCCTCCTGAAATCTAAGGGTCACTTCTCAGCTCTGGGGGTCAGTTTTCCCAGATCCAGTCAGGGCCATTCCTAGTTTATATTTATTTAAAACTGCTGTAACTAATCACTGGAGCTTTCTTTCCATTAGTCACCGAGTTTAAAAGTAGACATTTGGTGCATCTGGATTTGTGCCAAGACACATATTTCTGGCTTTTTAGATAGAATAATTTTCTCCATTTGTATAATATTTTAGAGGAGTTGTATAATTATTTATTTTCTTGATCAATATGTCATCAAAGTAGAAATCATACTCATCCTTCTGCTCATTCTTACGAGATTTTTTTTCCCATCTAAGAATCTACAATAGAATATTTACTTTTTCAACTAGAATAAATATTGCCCAGCTCAAGATCCTCTTCTGAGAACAAGATTATCTAAAGATTTTCCGGTATAACTCTCCAGAGAAAAAGGCCTCAGACTTTGCTGGTCAGAGGAATGGATGGTGTAACTGAGCCAGTAGCTCACTGACCTCTGTATGGTTTGCATGAAAATCACAAATTTACCACTTGATTTATGTTCTTCTTTTGCAAATTGTGTTCCAACTGGCTTTAGCAACGACCTGGACAAATTTCTAATGGATCATATGAGCTTGGCTCCTTGAAACAATCAGCTGACCTGAAGTGCAGGAGTGGCTGGAGGAGAGAGTGGAAAGTTGATCAAAATATTTGCAAGATGGGAAACTGAAAAAGGAGAGTGGGGTCTGGTCACTCTGAAAATTTTATTATTGTGTAAAAACTGTATTTCTCTTCTTGTCATGATTTGGTCTGTGGTGATAATCCAACTTCTCCTTCAGCTGTTTGCCCAGTTAACAGGAGCATAATTTTGCAGACATTGGAGATATGCACCAGGAGCGCATATAAAATTGGAGATAAGTTTGAGAATTAGGCTCTTCAATCTGAATATTGATCACTTTAGGCATTTCAGAAATAACTACCCATGGTTACAAGAGAGAGAGGTATAGAACTGGCTGAAAAAACATGATTCTCTTGAACTGAGTGAGGCTGAGAAGAACAGAGGCATGAGAGGCAGCAGAACGAAACATTCTGCTTGGAAGGGGAAGTATAAAAAATTCCAGAATATGAGGACATAAAAGATAGGACTCCAAAAGAAAATGTTGCCAAGTTTTCCAAGCATACCAAGCTGGGTATGTGTCAGCCTGACTGCCTGCTGGGACTGGGGCTTACAGGGACTGCAGTCTGGTGTCTTTGGTGTTTGCTCCAAATCACAGACTCTTTGAGCTTTAGCTTTCACTACCTGCACAAGGCAGCTGTTTGAGGAAAGGAGTTGGCTGCTCTTTGTACTGCTGTGCATGGGAACTCCTTGCTGCAAGACACCCTTGAGATACATCACTGGTCTAAACCTCTCAGCTTCAAGTCTTTTGCAGATCTCTTCTCTTATGACATGTGTGAAGTATTGAAAATCACTCTGTGTCTGCACTGTTGTGCAAGGGGGAGCTTTGGTGCACTGTGGCAATTCTTGTCTGCAGGACAAGAGCTGTGAAATGGTACAAGAAAGTAGGTGTGCAGTAGAACAAGAAAGTAGGTACAGCTCCCTTGGTCATCTTCACCAGAAAAAAAAAAAGGAGAACATGAGCTCGGTGTGCATCTGTGATGGATTATGTGCAGCCACACGATGGGACCACAGGACCCAAAAAGCTTTAATCCCCTGAGATCATCAGCAGCTCTAAGGGGACACCAGGACAGTGGGATGAGCTTGGGTTGGGCTGTCTTTGACTCAGCCAGTGCATTTTCCATTGTCACTGAAAGTATGCCCCAAGGCACCAGTGGCTGTAGAGATCTTTGCTGGAGTGGCCTTGCTGCTGCAGGGTCCTGGGTGAGGCTGGCAGGCTGTGATGGCAGAGCATGGCTGACAGCCTGGCCCTTGGGGTGTGACACTCTGCTTCTGCTGGGTTTTGAAAAGATTATGCCTTGCAGCAGCTCTTTGAACCCTGTGGTTACAAGTGATGAATGGGTGGTCAGTGAAAAGACCTAGAAATAAACCACTGATTCAATTATGAATGAAATTGGCCTAGCCAGCACTATTAAAATAAATATTTTGCCTTATATTGAGTAGGGAAGGGAGTGATTTTACAGCTGTGTGCACAGCCAGAGTGATGCAAGAGAATTCAGTTGAAGTTGAGCAAAAGCTGTTGCTGAATGTGGGAGCATGTTCTGGGTGATGAAACACCCTTAGTCAGAAGAAGTCCTTTATTTTTGGGTAATTTAATAAACTACTGGATAACACATTGCAGAGAAATCTGTCATAATTTTTCAGATCTCAGTCAAATGCTTCTCTCCCTGACACAACTCTTACATGGTCTTTTAATATTTAAAACAATTATTATTATTATTATTATTGTCATAATATTACACATTTCCTACAACTTTCTCCCCTGCCATTGAGTGTGTCATTTGGGCAATGGTAGTTTCACTCAGCATAGATAGCATGGATAAAGAGATGGTCACAGATGTGACCTGAGAGAGAAACAGGGTCTCACACTGCACATCCATGCAACAACTCCTGGAGAGTTATGGGGCTGCTGCTGGTGAGGAAGGGTGTTCACTGCACTTCACAGACATTAGAGTTCATGAGAGTGGGTAGGAACTGTCATAAAACTACACCTGAATATTATCTATGTGGGTGACTTTGATGGTAGGTCTCAAACATGCCCCATTCCTAAGACCATTCACACCATCTCTGTTCAAGTCAGTGATATCCACCTTAATAAAACTCTACAGGATAGATGTGTAAAGTGACACTTGCTGAACAGGAAGGAAGGAATCACACAATCAGAATTGACCACCATTACATTAAAAAATTCTCAAAATCATGCAAAATGAGGGTGAAGAGAACTAAAACCCATACTGAACTCTAAGAGTAATTTCCTGCTTTGCAGTCTGCTCTCTCCTCTATATCATCAGTATGCATGGAAAGGCAGGGAAGTGTTTGTTTGTTTGTTTTTGTTTGTTTGAGCTCCGTGCTGCTCTGAAGTTGAGGGAGTGCTGCAAGGCTCATGGTGTGCTTGGTAATTGAAAGGTAAAGGGTAAAGCTAATAACTTTGTCTATTTGAAGAAAAGGCAGAGTGGATTTGGATGGATGAATATTATAAAAGCAAGTGTTTGTTTCTATGGGTGTGTATTTGTGTGTGTGTGCAGTCTGTCCTCCATCTAGTGACTATGCTCAAGCCAAAAATGGGACTAAGAGCAAGGGTTAAAAAAATCCCAAAGCACACACCAAAAAAAAAGGTCATTCTACTTTTTGCTGGTCATACTCCAGCTACAAGGTCTTCTCTGAAAACATTTAAGAAAACTCTGTGTCAAGGCATATAATAAAATACTGGAATTCCAACCTCAATAGCAGAATAATCTTACAGCTGCTGTACTTGCTGTACCTCAAGCCACCCATTTTCAGGAGCATCTTTTCAAAGATGTCCTTTTCATCATGAGAAATGGATCTTTCTTATTCTCTTGCTGCCTGCAGAATGCCTGGGAGAAACAGAGCAGTAAATGGAATTAAAGAGTAGGCTCACTTCATCCCCTAAAGAAACGAATTTTTCCCCACTTGCATTTTGCTCTGCAGTGACTGGTGTGGTATTATGTGATCCTCCTTGCAGGAGCCCTTTAAGCAACTCAGATAAAATGGAGGGGAGGCACAAGAAGGGAAATCCAATTTTTTTAAAAAATGTATTTTTGGTGTTGCCTATCCATTCAAGTTTATGCATCCCTAAAAAGTTTCTTGGGCAGGATTTTCTGAAAAAGTTGAAAGTCCGAGACCAACCTATATTTGAAGATTTCAGAACTAAATCCAATCAATACAACATTCTCAGCAGTTCTCATTAATATGGAGTTTCTTGGGGTTGTCATCATTGGGCTAAATTCTGGTTTTTCCATTTCATTTTTTGTCTACTCTCTCCAGCATGTTAGCCTGATGTAAACTAGTTTTGAAAGCTCAAGAACCAAAGTCAAGCTCTTAAATAAATGCATTCACAAATTAATCAGGTGTGAGATGCAGGGGGTGGAGGTCAAAGAGGCAGCTGGACAGGCCAGAGGTACCCAGAAAAGCGTACCTGTGCTCATGAACAGATCATTTTGGCCCCAGGAGGGGGAACTGTCACCCCCTGTACACCCAGGGTATCTTCCTTTCTAGCCATCATCTCTGAATTCTCTGCAGTATAATTTGCTTTTGCTTTAAACAGAATGTCAAATTTGAGAAGGCAATAGTGAGTTTGAAACCAGGTAATAGCAACTTTAAAGAGAAAATATTGAAAATACTGGTAAATAAGAAACTGGAAATTGTTTCACCATGAGCAGCTGGGGCCACAATGGAGTCAAGGGATGATCTGTGCAGGCTGCATGTTGTAATTTGCTGTCTTGTTGGAACTCAGCCTAAAGATATTCCTG
Source organism: Pycnonotus jocosus (assembly GCA_013400435.1). Taxonomy (NCBI): domain Eukaryota; kingdom Metazoa; phylum Chordata; class Aves; order Passeriformes; family Pycnonotidae; genus Pycnonotus; species Pycnonotus jocosus. Next base: position 166,133 of record VWYP01000433.1, on the reverse strand, counting down.
GAAAACTCAACACGAAACCCTGACTTCTTTAGTGAGAGACATCAAAAATCATGTACTGGTAAATTTCACTCAGTTATTGTCACCTCAAGAGCACTCACTTGCAAGTGTATCCCTGGCCAGTCTGCCACCAGCCCCACTCCAGAAGAAGGAACTCGAGGAAAAGATGAGGAATATTTTAAGCCCTGATTTGGGTACCCCTTTGGAGGTGTCTGGGTTACAGAATGTGCAATGTCATAGGGGCTGAGCTCTCACAGCAAGGCTGGTCCCACTAGGAGGGTTGTGTACAAGTGAATTTCCTGACATTAAAACAACTTTGACAAAGAAGGAGAAAAAATAAATGTAGAAAGTATTTTCTTTCACTTTTTTTCCCCAGTGACTTTGTCTCCTCACAGTAACAACCTAAGTTAAAGTACTTTTAAGTAGGAGTTTTCCATTAATATTTTACCTCTCCTGCATCCTCATTTTGCCTTCTTTTTTTTTTTTTTTTTTTTTTTTTTTTTTTTTTTAGAGAGAAAAGAATAAGCAGAGAAGAACAAAGAGGGATAAAAACAAATGCTGAAATGTAGCATTTTGTTCCTCTGCACTGGACTCATGCTAGGGAATTTTTAGAGAATTAATTTCTTATGATATGCAGGAGACTGGGTGATATTTCATTCTGGCCTGGCTTACTATGACATTGTAAATCTACATAAAACTTGGGAAATCTTTTAAATAAGGGCAGTTCCTGGAGCTGGAGAAACCTGAAAGCCTTCCTGTGGTTCAGTGAGCATAATATAGGTCAGTGAGCTATACACCCTTACAGGTGTGTAAGGAGCAGGTGAGAAAGGAGCAAGGAGAATTTTATTTGTGACCACTGGCAAGGGGTGTAGGTGGTGCTGGGTGTAGGGGGAGAGTCACAGGGTCCTCTCTCTCAGGAGACCACCTTGAACCCAGCTTGGGTCACCTCTTCTTCCACTCCCAGGAGTTCTACCACAGCAATGGCATGGTTTTTCTATGAAGGACAGAAACCATCTCTGTTTTAGCCCAGTTTCTAGCCTGCAGGCTGGATCCTGTCCCTCTGAGGCTGATGTGGGTGAGGGTGCAGGGTTAAGAGGCTGTGCAGAACTCACCCACATTCAGGTTTCTGAGGTCCTGTGGAGCAGAACCTGCTGCGTGCACCCCAGGGATGTGTGACACAGCCAGCACCCGTCCCCTGGGCTGGCTCTTGGTGCATCCCCACTCACAAAGTGCCTCTCCAGCACTGCCCTGGCTGGGCAGACAGGGGCAGCTCCTGGGCATGGCAGTTCCAGAGCTGCAGCTGTGCCAGGAGCCCTGCCAGGAGTCTGGCTGGGAGCTGGGGGAGCGGAGTCACCCCTGCCCAGCCTCACCCATCTAACTGGTACTGGTCGTGCCCAACCTGTTTGGGTGCCTAAAGCAGATGGTTTTGGCATCAGTCTCCAGTGGAGATTAATTAGCTTCAAGTCCCTGATCTGGTGAACAGTTAATGATCTGTGCAAAACTGAAAATCTTCAACAGAGAGAGCTGAAAAAGCCAGCAGCCTAATGAGCATTTGTTGCCTCTGAGAGCCCAGCAGCCCTGTCCCCTCTGCAAACCACAGCAAGCACAGCTAATCCGATCCTAAATCCCTTTCATCCTAGGTGAGAGCCCTAACCACGGCCCTGTGGGCTGTCTGCCTGTCTCTCTGCTCTTTCATTTCAGTGAAAGCTGTAAAATACTCTCTTTTTACTACATATGGAAATGGGAGTAATTTCTGAAATCCCAGGAATATTTGCAAGGCAGGAAAAGTGTTTCCTGCCCAACCACAGCCACAGGTCACAATCACAGCCTTCTGAGACCAAGTACAGGCTCCCTATAATTGTATGTTATACTCAAATGTGTTCACTTTTATGAATGTATTGTTGGGTTTTTTTGAACTTCTAAAGGGTTATTTCAGTGTGAGAGCAGCCCCAGACCTGATGAATATACCTTTGTGTGCAGTTCTCTAACTACAGTATTTCTAGGTTAACTCTCAGGGAGTTAAAAGACACATGAGATCTTGGAGAAAACTTTAATAAAAGTAGTCTATCTGTCTGGAATAAGTGCTCAGAGTTTGCAATGTAAAATAGTTGCTTATGAAAAATGCATTCTTCATAAGTGAAACAACATAATCCTCCTGGCAAAAAGCCAGAAGTTGGGTTTCTCTTCCAAAAGCTGTCAAAAAGCAGACAACAAAAAAAAGCCTGTCACATTTTTAATTTCATATTCCGTGTGACTTTGTGTGCAGATCAACTACAGATCAAGAAAAGCAAACTTCCAGCACAGTTCAAAGAAAGAAGTCAAAGTGGGACAAGAGGGAGAGCCCATACCCAAAGCTTTTCCTCTGTGCTTCAGGCAGCCAAGGACTCAGGCTGTGTCTGTGAGCCTCGTGTGTTCCCAGCTGCAGGCAGAGGTGCCCTGCACAGCAGGGAGACACCAGGCTCTGGGAGCATTCACGGAGGGTTGTCACTCAGAATTGGCTTTATTGTCCTTTTCCTTGTTGTAGAACATTGCTGGGAGTGAGCATCAAGAAGGTGGGTCCTGGAGAGACTGCTGGGAGCACCAGGCTCCACCTGGATGAGCACAGGCTGCCAAAGCATCTTTCCCAGCAGGAAATCCTCAGCCTCTCTGCTGTGCTCCTTGGCACAGGGCTGCAGCACATGGTATTGCTGGGCCAGGCCCCTCAATAGCTCCTGTTTTCATCACAGACCACTGTTTTGGTGGTTGTCTCATCATCACTGCTTTTAGCAGAGGGTTGGTAAGGTATTGATGGTTGTTTCTAATACATCCCTAACATTTTACCCAAGAGGCAGAGGGGTTTTAGAGATGTACAAAGATATTCCTTGAACAGCAAGAGCCACTGTGTAGCTTTCATGTGGTAGAGGAAGATAAAATTTCTTTTTCACTCTGAATAGATTTTATTCTAGCCAAAATTTGATGTTCTTTTTCCCTTTTGTTGTCTTCTTTGTTGAAAAAAAAAAAAAACACAACAAAAAAACCCAACAAAAAACCAGAAACAACAAAACCAGAACTGGAAAAGCTTCTCATAGGGGCAAGTTCTGCAGTTTAGATGCTCTGCATCTTCCTTTTTCGCCCTGAAGGAAAAAATACAACCCTGAATCCAGCTCTCTGATGTGCAGACGCTTCCTTAGGCCAGGGAATGATGTGAACTCCCATTTCCTGCATCCTGGGGTTGCATATTATGGGAAAAAGGCACTCGAGTGGGGGGTGGGAATGCAGCTCTCCACCCCATGGGGCTGTGAACACCGTCCAAGTGCAGCACCCTTGGGTGGGGTAAAGCTTGACACCACCTCAAGATTTCTTTGTGACTGGCTTACGTGGCTCCCTGCCTGCTGGGCTGGTTTGTAGCTCCTGCTTTGAGGAGTTTAGGGAGCCCAAATGCCTCCCTCAGCCCCTTTGCTGGAGACAGTGAGTGCCTGGGAAGCGACTGCCCCTCACCTCAGCCCTGTGGAGCCTACGCCCCTTGTGGGTCCTGTCCCAGGTGCCTGTGTCTCCTTGGAAAAGTGGATGTAGGCTCCAAAAGTGCCTAATGCTGCTTGGCTCTTCACCAGAACTACTGGCAGTTTCAGCTCCCATCACATATGACCAGGCACACAAGCTTTAGAAAATGGAGAACTCAGTACAAAACCCCTTCATCCTCCTGACATCCTCAGCCAAAGGCAAAATTCAGATCATTTTGCCCTTGCTTGCAGGCACAGTGAAGGGTACATGAAGGGTCTATTGCAGCTGCTTAGTTGTGAATAACTCTTGAAAAAAAGATGTTAATTTCCAGCATCTTCTGTTTCCTGCATATGTTCTTCATCTGCAGTTTAATGTTCCCTCTTAGCCATTGCAATTCTGTTGAATTCATTGGGTTATAATAGTGCTATTAATCCTGATTAGTATTTTCCTTTGTTTTATCAGAGTGTGCTGTACAATACCTTAGGAAGTGAGAGTGGATAAATTAATAAAGATTGTAAATAAACAAGGGCATTGCAAAGTCAGGAGGATGGGTCACCAGTGCCAGAGAAATGCTGGCACAGCTGGACAGTGACTCTTGTGAGGACCAGCACAGCAAACCAGCTTCTCATCAGCCACAAAGGGTGTGAAGAAGATGTGTGACATTGAGGGGGCACCAAGGTATTGTAAAACCAGGGCCAGAGAGGGAGGAAGCCCTTAGGGATAATTTGGTAACCTGTAGGCTGTTACTCTGTGGAGACAGGGTCACTTGTCTTTCAGGGAACATCCTTTCTGTTGTGCAGAATTGGAGCTGCACAGGTTTAGGATGGTCTGGTGTTTAGGATATGAGTGTAATCTAGGATGTCTGTTGCACGAAAAAAAGCACACAAAAATTATTTTTTCTGTAAAGCAAAACTGCAGCAGTGTGCCAGAATCTAAGTGTGTGTTATTTTGTATCAGGCTGACAGGTTAGAGCTGAACCATAATGCCTCCAGACACCAATCCTGCATTTCAGAAAGGCTGTTCTATAACAAGTGCCACACCATCTTATTTACTCCTGCCCAGAAGCATTCTGGTCCTTGGCAATCACAACTGTATCAAAAGGGTAGCAAGAAATCCTTAGATTGACTATATTTAGTATTTCCTAAAATCAAAGTAATGCATTGATTCACTTCCTTTTGTTTTGAGATATAATTACACATGCTAAATTATGCTCAGGGAAGTGATTAAAAGAAATTTGCCCTCCAGAGAAAAACAGGAAAGATTGAAAGGCTTGCTTGCTTGCTTGCTTTTCTGCTTTCTTCTGTTAAACAATGTTCTTTTAAATTAAAGAGGGTGACATTAAATTGCAGTATTGGAGACATGGAGCAAAATTAAATAAAAAATCTATTTTAAAGAGAAGTTGAAACTGATGATGAGAAAAGTTGGTGTGAAAAAAAAAATACAGAAGAGGTTAGTGGAATCACACTTCAGCCTGGCTTGTTTGAGAGCTTAGAGCCCTTTCCCCTGAGATTAACTTGTGTCACCATGGGGGAGAGGGCCTGAGAAGTGAGGGAAAACCTTATGATAATGAATTAAATTTCAAAAGAAGGTTTGAAATACACAAGTGTCTGTTTGGATGTTAATTGCAAAGCAAGATTAGTGCTATTAAAGTATTAGCAATCTAGAAAATTCTGATAATAATGTTGTTCAGACAATCCTGTGGTACCTGAAATTTTTTTTTGTAGCTGTTGAGCCAGTGCAGCTAGCATGGTCTTGTTTCTCTTGTGGTAAATGTCAAAATGGATTTTAATCATATGTTAAAGTTAAATTTTAATAAAGGAAGAGAGAATTAGCAAAATGGCAGTCTCTTGCCTGATTTGTACATCCACTGTGGTAGGAATTTAGTTTAACAATCTTCTGAATCAAGTAACTATCTGCTCAAATGTGTAATATGTGAAATCTGGTGTGCCTCTGAAGAACGAGAATCATCTTGCTCATATCCAGGATTCAGGTTCCAACCATAAAGATTGAAACCCAGTTTTTTCACAAGGTGAAAGCTCTGGTTTTCAGCAGGGCTTGGTTGAAACCTGGTGCAGTGCACAGGTGTGAGGGTTGTGTTTCTTTGAAGATCTCAGTTCTCAACAGAGAATACTACACAGATTTCTCATGTGCATTTGGATCTTCTGCTATGAGCTGTTCCTTCTGAGCTTCAGATACCACACATTTTACTTACACATTGTCTGAATCTGTGGAGGCACTCTGGAGAGTTTGAAAACATAGTTTTACTAATGGAGTAATAATTCTCTGTGACAATATTGCTCCAAGTTGTCTGTTTTGGAAATTCTTCTCATCAGTTTTTGCTCAAAAGGTACTCATTCCTGCCTCAGTGAGGATTCTGGAAATACTGTGTATGGGAATGTTATTTACATCTCTGTGCAGGGAGGGCTTCGAGTGTCAGCACTACAGAAAATGAAATCCCTGCAGAGTAAATTGAGTCATAAGATTTGGCAAGGTGGATGTGTAAAATGAGAGATTAGCATTTGAGAAGATGTATTCCTTCCTACAGTATATGCCTGGAAGTCTAAGGAGTGGTATGAACTTGAAAATCAAGATTGAAAGAGTGGTTAATTTTTTCAGTAGCGATCATCACTGTACAATCACTATGAAACAAATTTATTGCATGCCTATTTTTCAGTTTTCACCAGTTCATTCAACCAGAAGATCATGTTTCAACATTAGTCTTATACAAAAGAACAATATGGGGTTGTAAGAAAAAATACACCTGAAAATCAGATCTAACATGAAACACTAGGTATTTCTACTGCCAAATCAATAGAACTGTAATGATGTATTTTTATTTCCTTTGGCAATATATATCTTGTAAGAAGATCTGCTGTTTCACATTTTATGGTGTGAAGTATAAAGATCACTCCTCGTCTTCTAACAAATCTCCAAGAAAATCAGTGGAATGAAGTTAATTATATGCATATGAACAAATTAGTGCCATTCTTGTGTTCAGAAAGAGCTTGTCTCCATGGAAAAATTTCCCAAAGCATATAGTGCTGAATAAGCTGTTTAGATTCCTCAGCACACTTTGAACTCAGGCTAACATTTTTGGACTGAAATCCACTTTTCTTTTGGAGCACAGCTTGCTCATAAGGGGATATTCTGGGATGCTAATTGTGAAATTGTTTATTTAGCCTGGAGACAAGGCAAAAGTTCCTATGCAATATTTTCATAATGTCAAAAACTAAAGAGAGAGCAAATGTTATTTATTTCTGTCAAGGTGTGTTTTATGCAGCCAAAAAAGGCTCCTTTTTGAAAGGAAAGTCATGCCTCAACATATTTAGTGTAATTGTTGGAGTTTTGAAAACATGCCTCTTTAGGAGAGATTTTGGGAACTCTACTGATTTATTATATAAAGGAGATGGTAAAGGAGTGGTTTCATCACAGTTTACTCAAAGAAAGTATCTGGTAATATATTTCTTTTTTACCAGCTAATGGACAAGGCATTAACAGGAACCAAGTGGCTGAAATTTGAAGCCAGGCATACTCAGAGTAAGCCCAGCAAACCTTTTTAACAGTTATTAAAACTATTATGCCCTGGAAGATTTTGCCAAGGCATGATAGATTTATTATCACTTACATTTAAGTATGGTATTAATAACACTGAAATGAGCTGTGGAGCTGCTGGCCAAAGGATGTGAAGGATGTGAAAGCTTTCCATGGATCTCACATGCATTTGGATGAATTAATGGAATATAAAGTAATTGAGAACAGTCAAATTCCCAAGAAGATTCCAGCTCTGACTCAGGAAATCCCTGAACCACAGGGACTGTTGGCCATGAGGGCAAGAAATACATGGCCTGATTTTGTATCCATCTGGCTGGACTTCATCCCCTTTCCTTCCCAAAACAGGGAAGCCTTGTCCATAATCACCACCTGGGATTGTTCTCTGGCCTGACTGTCTCCCAGACAGTGCCTCAGCATTATTTAGAAGGGCTGGTCTGGGCCAAAACTCACTGGTAAAAGTCAAGTGATGTGAGTGATTCCAGGCAGCACTGGAGCTGGGACACCAGTTCCCACCACCTCACTGGCACTGGTGCAGCCAAGGACACCACGGCTGCTTCTAGTGGGGTTTGTGAAGGACAGCTGGGAAAAGACACTGGGAAAAGGCTGGAAACTTAAATTCACTACAGAGAGTCTGCAATTCTTCTAGAAATCAAACAGCCATTTGCAGGCTGGGTGAGATTCCAACCACAACTCCAGTTCAGCCAGAGGCTGGCCATGAGAAGCCTGGGCAACATTTCCATGGCTTTTATACCACTGGCAGCCAGGAAAATGCCCTCAGGTATGCCTTCTCTCTTTAAAACCCCCTCTCTATAGGGACATAACATGTTATTGCAGTTGCTGGGATGGTTTTGAAGGGACTGAATTGGCTGGGTACATCAGGAAAAAGAGCTGCTTTCATGAGGATCCCACATAACCCAAATCCACTTAGCATAGAAAGAACTGTGCAGTGTTAATATTATGATTTTTCACATATAATGAAAAAAATGGCCTAAACAGCATGTAGACAATCACAGAAGGAAGGAGTTAGAAAACTTGGTCACCAGTACCTTGATTTTTATGAGCCCCATGCTATTATATACTTTTAAGGGTTTAATTCTTTTTGTGTTATGTGAGGTATGTGCTTCAGGGATGGATAAAGAGAAAAAATTGAAAAGAAAGCATTGACAGTAAAGAACATCAAAATGCTCTTTGAAAAAAGAGCATTATAAAATTTTGCTCTTTGATAAATGTTGGGCTAAGAAATCATAATGAAAGGACAAGGATGCATGATTACCTCACTGTTGGAGAAAGATCTAAAGAAGTTGTCAGTCTCCTTTGAAATGACAGTCATAATACTGTTATCAGTCTCCATTGCAGTTTAGGGGTCTCCCTAATCAGCATTTTCCAACAAATAAATGCAGAAAAAAGGGGCTCCTTAAACGTAATCCTTTAAACAGAGAGTCTTTTGTTTTATGTCTGTGCAAAAAGACTTCAAACAAGCTGTTTCAAAGAGAAATCTTTTCTAATGCTTTGAAGAAATCATTGTTCTCAGATATTCTAGATTATCTGAATACCTCTTTGGATTAAATATTACTTAAGTGATATCCTTTATTATTTAAATTTATAGGATTTCCATTTTTACACATGGTGTTACACATCATAGAAGTTTCAGTTGTGGAAGGAATAAAACAGTCAATGAATAATTTTTCTATTATTATTATATTGCACACCAGCAGTCATGATGGCTAAAACCTTATCTCATTTTGCTTTGAAATTCCTCAACTTTATTTTTAGGTCATGGATATTATATTACCAATTTTGTTTCAACTTCCCTGATAAGACTGCAGGATCCAGTGTGTAATAATTAGCCCTGTGAACACATATCAGCATAGTTTCTCATCTTGGCATTAGTAGGAGAACAAGGCGAAATGGTGTGGAAATAAGAATATCTGTTGGCATTGACACTGGCTGCTAGGAATTCTTTCAGATTCTTTCAGAGGAATGAATTTAAAATACCATTTCCAGCAGTTCACAGAAATATATAAGTCCTTTTTCTATGTTTTATGTATCACAGACTGATAAAATTCAGTACAATTAAAAGTCTCAATTACAAACCATCTACTTTCAGAAATAAAGGCAGCAGCCTGCCCTTTATTCCAAATCTTTACCACTTTCATCACGACATATTACAAGGCTTACTGTAATCTTTTAAGAAGAGCCACCAACTGTTCAAGGTTCTCATGGGAACTACTGAAGACTAATAATGACTAATCTAATTTCTCTGACAGCTGACTTTGATCATTTTGAAATATATTGTCATCAAATATGCCCAACAGTCACATGTTTAGTTAAAAGGATGTTTTCCTGTAGACCTGTCATAGGTGACATTCAAAAGATTGAGCTCAAGTAATTCTGCTTCACTGACAATGTGCATTCAAACAATGTTTTCTTTCACAAAGAATAAAAGAAGTATTTATAAACTATGCACCCAGTCATTTGCCCATGGCTTATATGCATCAGCCTGTGATGCAGGCAGAACATACCAGTGGATCTTGTCAAATTGTAATTTGGCCATGATTTAGCCATGATGGTCTGTTCACTTCCACTGGCATAATCACTTTTTTTGACCAAAGCCTTACCCAGAAAGTCTTGAGTATTTTCTGTATTTGTCCAAAATTTCCAGATGTTAAGTGGCCAGTTTGGAGTTAAAAGGTAATATATCTATCTAGGCTGCCATGTGTCCAGAAACCTTGTTGGCCATGGTGTGTGCACAAGTGTGATGCTTTTGGAAAGCAGTGCACTTTACTGTGCCACCACAGCCCTGTTGCTGTGGGCCTGAGCCATAGGTCCCACTCCCACCGTGCTGGATGGATTTACTGCACATCTGGGCATTGGATGTACACTGCAGGTACAGTAAACTTGCAATTCTGGGGAGCAGTGGACTTGCATGATGTGCCTGTAGCTGTTTGATGTGTAGAGTCATCATGAAATGTGTTCAGGGCAGCTGGAAGGAGCAGGTTGGCATTCCTATCACGGTTGCTGCAGACTTCCTGGACATGTGAACATATATTTTATCTTGAGAAATCTCAGATGTGAATGTGTCAACCTAGACTTAAGGGATGGCAGGAAGAATCACAAACTTATTTGTTGCTGCACAACAGGACCCAACTGATGTGTGAACAGAAAAAGAATTTTTTCTCTATACTCCATAGAGGGCCTGAATAAAAATGATACAAACACCTTGTAGGACTCTGGGATTCAGTTTTACAATTACAAAAATTCAGAAAATCCTTGGTTGGGATCCCAATTCTGCAGTTCATCAGCCCCCAAAATTCATCACACATCAACAGAAGTCCCTTTCCACCCACCTTCTGTCTTGGCATTCACTGAGAGGCAATTTATGTTACTGCATTTCCTAACAGCATTTCATGGTCTTTATGTAAACTTCCTTAGTTATGGCTGCACAAATAAATAAACTGGGGAGACAGGCTGGCAAATGGAGCACAATTTTTCCTCTGAGAACTTCACCTGCAGCCCTAAAATCATGCCAGCACTTGCCTGTTTTGGTGAAGTTCTCTGCAATAACCAAAACGTGTTGTTCAGGCTCTTCAGGTCCAAGTGGTAAAATCAGTGTAGGTAGGTAGTCTGGGAAAACTCAGTGCTGTCTTTCAACTCCTTATGACTTTTGCCTTTCAGATATGATTTGAAATGTTCTGGATATCTCCTGGACACTGGAAAGTATAAAGGCACCTTTTTTCCCACCTGTCTTCTGATAAATTACCCAATCTGTCCCTTCCAGACACAGCCTGAGTTTATGCCATTATGGTTCATGTCTGCAAGTTCCAACAGAATATTTAGTGATGATGAATATGTTCAAGTGATGATGTATATCTCCAGGGGATTACTAAAAAAAAAGACATGTTTTTCCTATCTTTCAGCAAGAAAAGTAGGCATGGAACAGAACAGATATTATCTAGAAGCCAGATCATATAGAGCTGTATGAGAGCCTCTTTGAGCAGAATCCATGAATGCAGAAATTGAGGTTTTTCTAGGGAGAAGTCCTATGAGTGATCCTGGCTTAGCTAAGGGAGGAGATTATGTCAGGGAAGAGAAGCATTTGTGTTTATTTGTGCAAGAAAATAAATGGCTGTTCTATTCTGAAGGAGGACATGGGTGTCTCAGCATTGCATTAATCTGCTTGTGCTTTTGTGTTGTGCTTAGGTAAAATAATTAATTATGTGGTGATAAGCATGGAACACACCTTCTATTTCCATTAATTTATTAGATGTGGTGACTGTTAAGGTGTGATCTAGAAAGATCCCACCCTTGGGGAGCTGCCCAGAGCATCCTTGCAGGCTACCCTAGGAGCTGGTGGGCTGCTGTGGGTGTACAGATGGTTTGTTCATCGTTCTCCATCTGTTTATCCATCCTTCTCCTGCCCTTTGGGAGAATAGAGTTGTCTGACGCTTACAAGCCATGTCCAAAAGCCTTGGTTAAGATATGCTACAGAGATGTGAAAAACCCTTACTGTTGAATCATTCCTGAAACAATCAAGATTCTAAATTGTTTGTTGGTATGCACCAAAGATGGGAGGGTCACTGCTTTTGAATGGGGAGGGTATGCTTGGCACAGGTAGATCCCACGTCCAACATGTGTTTTTACTCCTTCCCTCAAATTCCAGTAGTCACTAAAATCTGCCTCGGTGTCAAGTTTTAGGAAAAATTCTTATTTTCACATGCTCAGCAGTGACTCATTCGAGCTTTTTAATTTGCACTCCAAATGGTGTATCTGCACAGAACATGATCAGTGCAGGGAGATTCAGGACCATTGCAGCAATGGCAGAGCCCTGAGACCACAGGGCTTGGCCTCACCTCGTCCCCAAACCCTGCTGAGCCCAGGCAGCAGGGATGTTGCTGCCTGAACTAAATTGAAAGAGAAATAGAGGGAGATTAATGGGGTGGTGAGAGATGAGGGATAGAAAGGGTGGAAAATAAGGGAGAACTGGAAATGCATAGCAGAGAGTCTGGAAATGGGCAACTGAGAATGGCTGAGCAATGAGTTTACTGGGAAGGAGAGAAAGAGGGATACAGCTGGCAGGATGAGGATCCTGGGACTTCAGTGAGTGGAGAACTGAGACATTTTGAGGGGAAAGGACAGAACAGCTCAAGTGTGGAATGGATGTGGAGGAGAGGATGCAAGAGTTTATTCACCAAACACAGCTGAAGTGTCTCCTCCTTCAGGCTGCTCTCAGATGGGGATGGCAGCCTGACCCACTGCCCGTGACTCAGATAGTGCCAGTGGTGGGGGCACCACCCTGGCACAGGGTTCAACTTCCTTTTAGAAAAAGGAATAGGGGAATTTCTACCCGAATTAAAATGCATAGATGTCTTTGTTTAAAAGACTGCTCCTGAGGTTGCAGAGTTAGTCTCTCAAAAGCCAGGGCTGGCTGTGCATTTTTGGTTCACTTTATTTGGAGATGGACATGTGAGTAAACCAGAAGTGTCACCATGTTTGGGCAGCCCTAACTCTGACATTTCCCTGTCTCTGTGTTTTTGCTTTTGCTTTTCCTGAAAAAACTCTCCAGAAACTTTTACAAATAAATACTTGAATTTTGTTTCCTGTTTTTCCCCCAAGACTTTAGATAGGAAAAAAAGAAGATATTTTTAATACAAGGCATGTACTTTCAGAACAAATAGAGCAGGAATTGTTAATGTAACACTGAGGACAATACAATAATTGCTTAACTTTAATTCTTAGAACAGTATCAAAATGAATAGGCAGTCTTAATTCTGCTGTTCCCTATTCAGTGTACTTGACTGCTGCCTTTACAAAATATTTTTAGCATGGTTTTGTGTAGGTGACTGCGTGTGTGTAAGAGAAAGATGTCATCTCTTTTCATTAGCCCACTCATCCATACGCTGGGATGAAAACCCGGCGTGTTTGTCTGTGTACAAGTATGTCTGGCTGCATAAATTAGAGAGTTTGTATCTGAATCAAGTGATGTGTTCCTGCAGCAGACAGAGTTGCCTTTCTGCCCCAGGGCTGTTGAGCCTGTTCCTTGTTCTGAACTGTGCAGCCAAGAGGCAGCAGTGGTGCTTTTACCCATTATACACTATGAAACATCTTTGTTAACATCCCTGAACAAAGCTATGGAGCCAAAGATGTGGAGCCAAAGTGAGCTTCAACCCTGGCTACCTGGAATCTGTCCATTGACCTTAATAGGACTGTGATTAGACCCAGCCATAAACAGTTCAAAAAGAGATAATGTAGATGCTTATTTTGTTTTCCATTGGACCACTCCATGCGTTGCACTTAGCCATGTTTTCTTAGCACCATGCTCACCCTCCAGTTGGCAGGTACCTTTATTTAACTTTTACCTGCCAGCTTTGCAGTCATCCTGTCTTTGTGTTGGCCTGTGTTGGAAGGCTGAAACAAGACTGGGGGCACTGGTGCTTGCTTTTTCTCTTGCTTTCCATCCTTCTTTCCCTCTTTCCCAGTCATCTGTGGTCTGAGCTGCCTGTGTGAGCTGAACTTTGCTTTGGAGCTGCAGCTTTTCACAGATGTTGCAAGAGTATCCTCTTGTGAAGAGGGTAGAACAAGGCACAGTTAAGGATGAAAAGTACCTATTTCTATGGCTTGAAATCAAAGAAAAAGCCCTCAAGGAGTCAGGATGGAGGAGTGTGTTTTCAGCATATGGTTTCTGGCATCTGTGCAGCCTCAGGACACACGTGAGACAGAAGTCAGTGTCAGAGCTCAGCTCTCTGGGGATGCCACTTTGGGGATGCTTCAAAGACATCAACCCCCCTTGCTGTCCCTGAAGGTGTTGGGGCAGCAGGGTCAGGCTGCCACAACTCTAAGCCCCCATCCCCAACTCAGGCCTCCAAACTGGTAAAGCTGCTGCTTGATTTGAGCAAGGATGGGTTGAGCAAAGAAGTTGGAGGCTCCTGTTGAAGGGGCTTTTCCTTTTTTTGCTCCCCATCTGTAAAAAGGGTCCCAGACAGGCATCAGTAGCCTGTTTACCTGGGGTCTGGCCATGCCTTTTCCAGCACCCCAGATTTTCAGGTGAGCTCTCATCCCAGCGCTCAGCAGCCTGCCTCAGGGACAATCCTGGGAGCTGCCTTCAGGGGAGTTGGACAGTACACGCCTTCCGCAGAAGTAAATGCACCCAAAGCACTTCTGCTTCCCTCTCCTTTTCACTGGGAAGGCGGTGAGTTACTCCAGGTTTGGAAAAGTGAAGTTTTAAACTTCCTGGGCTGCAGCTGTTTTTGCAAACTGTGTCAGTCAAGCTTCAGAGCACTAGACTTCTTGGCTCGGTATCACCCTTTATAAAACATATATTCTCTTGATAGGTCAAGCACCAGCAATTCCCCTTAGTTCCATAAAGAACATGAAAGAATGGATTTTTGATGCCCCAGGGAACTTGCAGTGTGCAGTGTTTTAAGGGAAAGACCCTCACTTCATGCAGTGCTTTGGATTATTGTTTTTGAATATCCTGTTTCACATTATTTATTGCTGCAGATTTTTTTTATTGTCCCTTTCCCAGGCAATAAAACACATTGCTGTAACACAGACACTAATCAAAAGAAGAAGGATCACTTCACTTTAGGCATATTTTGGCTCTGCTGATGGTCTTCATGGTGGCCTCTGGCTCTGCCAGCATGGGGCAAACAGGGAGCCCAGAGCCACAGACAGTGGGGAGCACGGCTCTGGCCCCATGCCCCACGGCTTGTTCCTGGTTTTGGTTAGCCTGTCATCAGCCCCAAGGCAGACAAAGGTACACTGTTACTTTCTGAGCAAGATTTCAAGGTAGGCATTCGTGAATTTCATTGTAAATAAGAGACACGGTGGGGTCTGGCTTTCTGGTGTAGTTGTATCGACTTCAAGGCACTTGCCCTGATCGTCGCCTGTGCACAAACGCATTTTGGCCCCATGTGCAGACTCTTGACTTGCACAATACAAGGAAAAGTGATGCCAGAACATAAATTAAGAGGCATGAATGGGTGAAACACAAAGGAGCTTATTTTGTGCTAATAGTTTAGCAAAGGCATTCAGACACTTCTAAAGTTAGCACATTGTGCTGCCAAGAGAAACAGTGCAGCAGGGGAAAAATACCTCCCTGGATAGCTGTCTACCAGCAGATATGTCCTGTTTTTCATCCCAGACAAATACAGTGTGTCTCTGCCAAGTATATTCTTTGGTTTTCTTTGCCTCATGTGAGATAAATACTTCCCCCTTCCTTCCAAAGTTAGTATAGTAATTAACGAAAAATCAAAGCTGCACCTGATAAAAATGCAGTGCTTTATCTCTATATAGACTTTCAATCACAGAACTTGCTTTGTCTCATCAATTAGCTGGGACCTTGCTCAGCCTGTAATGGGGGCTGACAAATCCACATGTGGCTTCTGATGGTTCTTCCCAGCGCTCCTAAGAGCTTCGGCTGCCATCGTGTCAGCAAAGGGGCTGCACAGCAGAACTGTAGGAGGAACACAACAGGTTTGGCAAACAAGGATTTGATGGGCAAGATTGCTGCTCTCACTCACACTAAGAACTGGGAAATTAGCAAAACCCTTGTTTGAGCTGTTGTACAGCTTGATTTGGGCTTCCTTGTGTTTGTTTTATGATACAACCGCAAACATGAGATCCTTTAATTAAAGACTTTATCAAGTACACATGCTAAAGTAGACTAAATAAAGGACAGATTAGCAATCTTATTTCTGGCTCTTATCAGCTCATGAGTGCCTGACGCTGCAGTTTCAATGGTCGTGCAATCAAATTTTTGTGTGCAATGGACAGTATTAAATGTTCCCCAAACCCCCTCTGCCACTGAAAGAGGAAGGGGCCTCAGCTGTGCACTGCATATTGTCTGTAACTACACTAACTAACAAGCCTGGCTATGTTCCTCTCCAAGGGCCAAAGGTTGGCTGGGTCCATTGAACACCCATAGCCCTCCCCAAGGTTCCTTGTCCTCCCTGCTGTGGCTCTCCTTGCTGCAGAGCTGCTGGGGCAGGACCTTGCATGGCTGGCTCCGAGCCCCTCTGCAGCGGGGAGAGTCTGATTAGTGGCTGAAAGAGTCACAGCAGGGACAGGTTGATAGTTGTTAATGATTTCACTGTTGATAAGAAGCACACTGCCCTAGATCAAGTCTGGGATCCCCCAGTGATGTGAGCAGGACCCCGTGATGGGGCTTGGGCTGAGCCTCTTAGCTGAGGCTTGCCAATGTTGTGGTGGAGGTGCTGGAACCAAGGGGGCCTCCAGGAGAGCCATCCCTGCCTGCATAAAGCCACCAGCGGCTGGGAGCAAGGCTGAGCTTGGGGCCAGGCCTGCTGGGTCTGGAGGAGGTGCCATCACTCACTAAACTCCTCCTGGTAGCTCCTGGGCATCCAGCTGAGCAGCTCTTCCTTCTCTGGCTGCTGGGCGGTGCATCAGTACCTCCAAGGTGGTGGGGCAGTAAGAAGCTCTTCCTCCCAGCAGCCTAGGAGCACACAGGCATGTGCAGAGCCTCTGCAGAAACAGGCTCTGTGTTGGCAATGTGCCCCTTTTACCTTTAGTCTAGGGTTGCCATTTTAGCATATAAATCAGAGAAAGTTTTGGCAGTGGATTAACTTGATGTAAACCACACAGCATTCCTCCTCTGCCAACATGTCCAGTCTTTAATTTATATTCTCCTTTTTTTTGATAGATTTCTTTTCTGAGAACAATTTGCATCATCATTCATTTTAAGGATAGATTGTTTTGCAGTGTTTGATAGATCAACCCCACTGCTTGGAAAGCTGGCATCCAGATGTACAGCTTGCAAAAATATTATAGTCTTGTTAAAGGGAGTGGTGGTGGTGTGAGATCACCTTATATGGCCCTTGCTATCTTCCCCTGTGAGCTGAGAATTGATTTCTTTTGCAATGAAAATTCCTCACAGCTATCCTTTATCACTTGTAGAAGAAGCACGAAATGGGGTAGTACAAGCCAGTGTGTTCAGAGCAAGGAATTATTAACAGTAATGTAACTTAATGGCATGACAGCAGGGATAAATCTGGCTTGTGGACTCTGAAGTTAAGGTTTGGGAAACAGCAGTCTTTGCTTAAAGATACAATCCAGAAATTAATCAGGATGAATAATATGATAATACATGAACAGCAGCATTTAGAAACTCCTGGAGGTTTCAAGTCTCTGTTGAAGCAAGCACGCATCCTAACAGACTACCCTGCCAGAGAGAATTTACAATCTTGTGAATCAAGGCTGATAAACAGTGGGATAAAGGAAGGATTAATATGCTCATTTTGCAAACAGGGAATCAAGCCACAGCATGATTAGAACCTAAATTTACAAAAAGTGTGTAGGCTTTGCTCTCAGATTCTGTGCTCGCTGGAGGCCAGCACAGAGCCAGCAAACTCACAGCTGCTGAATGGCTGCATGGAAGAAATGCCAAAGGATGAGATCTGCTGAAAAAAGAGGTGCATGGGTGGTGGAATTCATCCTCAAGGAAACAGTAAGAGGAGGGAAAAGGGGAAGGAGGGATGGACAGAGGGATGGAGGATTGGGGACATGTCTGTGCACACCTCAGTGCTTATAGCTATGTTTCAGGGCTCTTATTCAACATATTTGCTTTCAATAAGTTACTTTTTCTTCACATTCAAGGCATCAAATACTTGAGAATATTTGCTGTGAGGAACTGAATGTGGCCTAGTTGTTATGTTTCATGTTTATTGTGCTCCTCAATGAACAAACAGCAGAAATAGTTTGGGCACCGAATGGCCCATGGGTGTCACTGAGAGAGCTGAGGGATGGGCAAGCCATGGTTCCTGCTTGTCCTGCCTGGTACATTTGCATCAGCAGACACAGGAGGATGGGGGTTCAAATTCTCCTATGCAATGCAGGAGGAAGTGTTTCCCAGCTTTTGTGCCAGCATCTCATCCTCTCACATGTTCCTTTCCAAAATGTCACCTCTAGTATTACAGAGGATTGCTGGGCGTTAGTAATAGGTAAATGCAGAGATGAGTTTAGCAGAGGAGGATGCCATGGGCACCTCACCTCCCATCCCATTAGAAGGGATGGGATCTGCTGTGTAACAGAGCTGTGCCCACGCTGCCACAGTGGAAGCTGCCACAGTGTCAGGTTTGTCACCTCCTCCCCCGGGAAACAGCTGCAGAAGGGCAGAGGTGCTGTTCCCAGCAGCTGATCATCAGATGTCATCTATGAAGTTGAAATGCCACATGTACATGGTAAAATCCTAACCTAAAGCCATCCATGAGCAGGTGAATCCTGCAGGAGGAAACCTGCTTCAGCTTTATCTTTGTGAGCTGCCAGCGTGGGGTGGGGGCTGCCCAGCCCTGTGGAATCCCTCTTCCCAGGAAACCCCCTCCCCACCCCGTGAGGCTGCCACTTGCTTTGAAATTCAGTCCTTACTGCATGTAAAATACATGAAAATCAGACAGGGAAAGATGACTAAATGTCACAAGGAAGTGAAAATGCATCTCAGCTGTCTTCATATGGTGAAGGGGATCTCTGTTTTTTCTGGTGCTACACAGTACTGCAGGGAAAGGCAATAAAAACTGAGGTCTCCTGGAAGGTTAAAGTTGCTCAGAGCAGAACCCATATGCTGGATCTTCTTTAAGGATGATGATGCCTTGATGTCCCTTATATATTTTTTTCCTGATATCGAAAAACCAAATTTCTCTTCCTGGCAAACGAATCCAGTAGTCCAAATTCCTCTCTCCTCTTTGGGCTGAATTGCTTAAGCACATTATACTGCAAAGCACTAAACCCTCCCAAAACTCACTTTTAGACATAAAGAATTCTTAATATTGCGTTCTGTTGCTGTCAGACCTTCCTCTACATTTCTGCCTAACTCCTAATTTTCTTAGATGCTGCATTGCTTTATTTATGTTTGTTAGGGCACAAATAAAACACATCTTCTTGGGAAAGAATGTTGCAAGTTTGCAGACTTCTGCATTCACCTTTTAATGTGCTTTTCTGTTTGGAAAAGATGACATACTTGAAAAATGTAAATTGGACATGTTTTATCCTTTCAGAAGGAAATGTATTTTCAAAATAGATTTGTGTCTCTTCCAAAACTTTAGAGGTGAGTTACTCAGCTGAATTATGTCTTACCATCAATAAATATGTCTGTTTAAATGAGAAGCAGGGCCATGTTTTCTCAAAGCTGTGTTTCCACATTGCTTTGTTTTATAGTTGGAAGTTTCTTCTGAGACTGCTCCAGGTTTAAAATTTGCTTGTTTCATAAGTAGAATTGAATAACATAATTTTGGCTTTTCAGCTTGTACAGAAAGCATTTATATACAGGTTGCATATTTTCACTCATGTGGAAACAGAGGGGCTTTAATTAGGCTTTGTATAGCAGACACTCATGAATGAAAATGAAAGTTAAAACTCCCCTGTTTTACATGTTGAGTTCTGATATCAAATGGAAGAACAACAAAGCTCCTCTGTGCACTTCCCCAAAGGTCATTTCTTACGGTCTGCTGTTCTTGTGTCTGTGCACACACATGTTTGTGTGTGAAAAGAAAGAGCTGTGTGTGGTTAACTCTTTCCTTCTCCCCACCATCCTTTTTTCCTAGCTCAGGTGCCAGCTGTGATGAGCAGAGTCGCCCCCATTGTCTACTGTAAGTCAGTGCCTGGGGAAGCACAGGAGATGGGATCTGACTGCATCTTTTTTCTCTCTGATTAGAGCAGCTAATCAGGCAAATGGAAGGAAGTCAGGTGAAGAAAGCACAGGAAGCCCAGTTGCTCCAAGGCATGTAAGCATGTTTTTCAAACCTTTAAGAATCTCAGCACTTCTCTGCTCTCAGCAAGTGGAATGGGAAGGATTTTGACTATAGATGCATCTCAGTATGATGGTCCCTTGCTGATGCCCTCCCTTTAATCCCTGCAGGCACTGCATTGTGGTTGGTGTACCAGCAGTGTCTGTAATCCACTGGAGGTGTCTGCAAGGTGTTTTGAGTGTTCAAGGAGGGCATGGTTTTTCTGCAAGAAAACACAAATGTTACAGCAGTGCAGACCATTGGGCTGTTGCAGATGGCATTGGCAGTGAGTAGAAAGGCTGGATGGTGAAGTGACAGAGAAAAACATTTTCCCTTATTGGCCTTATATCTCTAAAATTAAGCCTGAAAGAAACCAAATTCTGGTATCCAGGGGACTTTGGCCTCATCAACACTAGTCAAGGCCTGCCAGAACCTGGCCTCTGCCCTGAGTTAGGCTGGCTTGGCTGCCCTGATCTAAGCTATGGACCTCTCCTCACCCCCAGAGCTGTGTGGCTCTAACCAGACTGTTTTTGGGAATGATTCCTGGTTTTTTGCTATCTCCTGAGCACCCTGTGGGTGACAGTAGTAGATGCAGACAAAAGAAAGTTGAAAGAAAATTCTGCCAACAGAAAATTGAATTTCCATGCCCAGTCTGGTGTCCTGAATTTTTTACTTCACTAGAATGCTGCACCTCATACCTCCAAGTGTTCACAGTGGGAGGAATGCTGCACCTCCTACCTCCAAGAGTTCACATCCTTTACAAATAACGTGGTTTATTTTGAATGTACATCAAACCAGCGTGTTGAGTAGGACAAGCAACTTTTCCAAAGCACTCGCTGAGTTTTAGAATTGAGGATGCATGTTTGGTTCCTGGCACACATATTTCAAGAACTTCAGAGAGCATGCCTGCCAAGGTATCCATGATTACTGCATCCAGTGTATTTATCTGCATATATGGAGTGCCTGGGCTGTGAGCAGTATGTCTGCTACGAGACACAAGCCTTTTCTTTCAGCTTGGCCCTTAATTTCAGTATAAGGACACCAAAGGTACCAAGCCAGACCAAGATTGATTTGTCCCAGCCTGAACTCTTATGATTTGTCACTGCTGTGGACACCCTGATAGCAGCACAGATACTCACCAGTATCCTACAACAATTCTCTTGCCTCCCCACTTTGTAATCTGAGTCTGAGAGGGAGCAGAGGAGCTTTGTGGGCTTTCATGGTGTTGGGGGCTGTAATCCCATGATGTGACTGCCAGCTCTCTATGCAGGCAGTAGTGATACCTTAAAATGAGCTTTTCCCCTCTCTCTCCACAGCAAGAAGATTGATGGACTTGGTAGTCAATAGAAGGAACTGTGCTGGCTGCTTCTGCTCCTGGTGCAAGGCTGGACCATGAGCTGATGATGTAGGGCTGGTATGAGAGTCCTAGGGTGCTGTTTGTCCCTGATGTGGAGCCTGTGCTTTTGCCATCATGCCAATTAGACTATTTTAGTAAGAGGCTTTAGCCATCTTCCTGGTGATTTCCCTGGTCTCTGGGTGGTTTGGGTCTCAAACCCAGCTTGGTGATCTAGCAGGGAGTGCTTTCCACAAAGTGCAGTGACATTACTTAATAAGGGAGAAAGAGGGAAACCTGATATAGCAGCTCCTCTTTAACAAAGGAAAAAGGAAAAAGAAAAAAGAAAAAAGAAAAAAGAGAAAAAAGAAAAAAGAAAAAAGAAAAAAGAAAAAGAAAAAAAAAGAAAAAAAGAAAAAAGGAAAAAAAAAGGAGTAGCTAACAAATTTCTGGTTTAATTCTGTATGTGGACAGTACTATTTAAACATAACTGAGCTAACTGAAAATTATAAAGTGATTTTTAAAATATTCCTGAAATTTCATTACTGTCTAGGATGTTCTTTGTGAGAGATTTCTAAGATCAGTTCCTAGTGACATTGTTTGTGTGCTGAGAGGCTCATGGAGAAAATGAATGTTATCTCTGGCTAACAGGAAGGATATTTACTCCCTGCCAGTGACTTGATACTCTGTGTTGGTCAAAGGCTGGGTTAATATTATTGGGTTTCTTTTGCATTCCCACAGGTGGATGGTATTTGGGATGCAAAAATACAAAGTGTTAGACAGCCTCATATGGGATGGATCAGCCAGGACAGGGTGTGATGAACAGAGTGGAAATCACAGTCTCCTAAATAATTTTGTCAGTTCTGGTTTTTTTTAGTAACAAATCATAACAAACTGTGCTCCTTGCCCCAGAGAAAATGTGAACTTTTAAAGTGAGACTTTATCCTCTCATATGGCATTCAGTTGCCTGTTAGAGCCAGGCAGTAGCCTGTACAGTCTTTATTTTTTTTTTCCCAGAAATCTGCCTCACAGTAACCAGTGCTGGGCAAAGGTTCCTTGGCAGCATCTCAGGGACTTCAGGCTTGGGTCAGAGCCCTGTCCCATGGGCTTGCCTGGAAATAGCCACATGGTTTGGGAGGTCAGGAGAGTTTAATAATATGGTGAAGGCCAGGCTATGCCATTTGATCCCAGGATGGGGCACAGATGCACCTGGGCCTCTGAATGTGTGTGTGTGAGGGTGCACAGAGGCATAGGACAGGATATATTGGACAAAATGATTGAGAAAGAAACAGATTAGTCTGTGCTTGGTGTCCAGATGGTTAGGAGCCTGGCATTTACAATGTGATTCACTTATTTATAGTGAAACCAGAACAGGAAAAAATTCCCTTGAGGAATCCTGAGCCATGGCCTTGGCTAACATCACTTAATGAGCATCAGCAGAACACATCCTGATCCAGCCTCTATAGGAGGACTGAAATACCCTGGAGAAATGGAAACCCAGTGACATGAACCACTAAGTAACTTTGTGAAATGGTGATGCAGGCACAATTCTGGCTCTGCTCCAGGAAAAGCCTCTCTCACCTTTCTAATTAGTGGGGGTCTCATCAGGGAGTGTGGAAGATTCATGGCCATTTTACTTTGCATGCTTTTCTGTAATTTACTGTTCTCATTACAGAACATGAGATTATTTTTCACAGCAGGTCTGGAAGGGACTGGAACTGTGGAAGCATTGTCCAGGTTCTTGTGTCAGAGCCAATTTAATGCCTAAGCTGATTAAATGTCTACCTTCTCA
Organism: Pycnonotus jocosus; assembly: GCA_013400435.1. Lineage (NCBI taxonomy): Eukaryota > Metazoa > Chordata > Aves > Passeriformes > Pycnonotidae > Pycnonotus > Pycnonotus jocosus. The sequence goes on along the minus strand of VWYP01000433.1, from coordinate 143,245 downwards.
CAAATCACATCCCATAAAGGGCATGAGGGTGCTATGAAGAAGAGAGGGAAAATTTCATAAAGGTGGTGGATATAAAGTACAAGATCTGATGGTTGATTTTGAAAGGTTTGAAAACTGTACAAAACAGGATCTGGAAAGGATCTTCAGCTCCCCCACCAATAAAAAGCTTCAGTTTTTCTTGGTGCTGCAAACCCCTGGGTATCAAAAATGAGGAAATGTGTTACTGAATGCATTGACATCCAGAACAGTTACGTGTTGAAATGGAAAGAAAACCTCTTGGTGTCTTTTTGAGTTGTCTCTCCTTCACTATCTGATACAAACTCTAAGTGCTTTGAGAAGACTAAGGCTAGGAGGTGATGGTTCTCCCTGGTCTCTCCATGTCTTTCCAACGGCTGCCCCTTACTCCTAGCAAAGCCACAGCTGCCAGCCCTCCTCCTTCCCTGATCCTTTGGGACTTTGAAGGAAATGGGAATTGGTTTCATCTTCCCCTGCAGCCGCAGCTGATGCCACAGAGCAGGGTTAGCTTCTGAAACAGGCCTCCAGAAATGTCCTTTTGAAACAGAGCCTGTGATCCAGACCATGGCCTGCCTGTCCTCCCCACCCCTGGGAACGCTGGGGTAAGTGATGTTGCTGAAGACAGTGCTGTAAAAATTAAATTGACAAGGCTATGTGGATGAATTGTGCACTCAGTTTGAGTTTCCATCTATCCCAGCAAGGAACAGAAATACCCTGTGAGAGCTGTGTCCTTAGACCACAAGAGAACAAGATGCTCATATTCTGAATTTCAAATGCTAACACTTGTGAGGAATTGACCTTGCAAGACTTGGCAGTGCCCTGAAACAAAGGGTTTATATTGCTTTTAAAATCGTTCTCTCAGATCCGCTATTCCCATTATCCATATAAATGTCTAATCCTCCTTTGAATTGTGCCAAGCTCTTGGCACTGGTACTGTCTTGTGAAGTAGATTCCAACATTGTAAATTTATTGATTTTTTTTTTTTACTTTGTTTTGTTTGATTTTTTTTTTTGACATTGTATAGTTTCTGGCTTACAATTTAATTGAATATGCTCTCTTTCTTATGTTATGACGGGAAAAATAGCTGCCTTTTTTGGCATTTTACCCTTGTATTATTTTGTTTGCTTCAACCACTTGTCTTCTAATCACCCTTTCTCTGGAACAAGGGGTCCCCAACTTTATGCCTTTTTTTCTCTGCTGATTGCTGTGTGCCCCTGAACACATCCTGTGTCTTGCTCCAGTGGGATCCAGGCAGGGCTATAAGCAGTTAATAAAGTGATGAGCATATTTGATGAAGACATTCAAGGAGGGGATGAGTGTGAGAATATTACAATCTCCTCATGAAAAAAAAGAGAGCAGAAAAATTGCTGAATTAATGAGTAAATTATTCCCTATGAATTACTCATCCAGTTCTGTCACTATCGCTTTAATGTTAAAAAACTTAGAACCAAATTTATCATCATGAGTAGAAAGAAACAGTGTGCTCAGGCTATTTGTCGGCTGAACTTGGACATTTACCTTGGTTTATCCATACTGATGTGATATATCTGATCACTGATACTTATAACAAATGTTTAAGTAAAAAAAAAAATCAGTCAGTTTAAAAACCTTGCTGACTTTACCCGAAATGTTCTTTTTTTGACGTATTTTGTGTAAGGACAAAAAATGGACGATTCCTGAAAGGGGAGGGGCGGGATTTTTCAGTTTTTCATCTTAAAGTTTCAAAGAACATTTCAAGTCCCAGAATTATTTATGTAATATTTATGAAAATGAAGATCTTTGAAATGCTTGCAATCACTTAAGAGCATGGCATGGAAAGGTGGCAGTGACAGGGGCTGCCCTCTGTGTGGGAGGAGAGGCAGCAAATCCCTGTGATGGGATTTGGTACCATAGCAGACAGGGTTACTGATCCCACATTCTCGTGGAGGATGCTCTGCTCTGTGCACAGCTCTCCCAGCCTCACTCAGCCTCTCTTTTGCATTGATGACCTTTCATGGGCTTTCTCCCTTGAGCATGCAGCCAGTGACAATTCTGGCAAGTGGCCCAGACACCAATTTTTACCTCATGGCCACCTGAAACCTCTTGTGTTGTATGTGGGAAATGGCAATAACCCCTCTGACATCTTTCCTCCTTGCTTCCTTTCCAGGACTGTCCTTTATGGATTTCTTAAACCCACAACTTAGAAACCCTACATCTTAGAAAAATACCTATATAAGTAATCTTCCATGCACAATAAAAGCTGATGGTTTTTTATACTGAGAATGTTTCATGGGCTGAAATTTCCTGTGTCTTCACAGAAATTTAATTGAATTAAACTTTGGTAATTAATTTCTAACTCCCAAGAAAGTCAGAGTGAGCCTTTCTAATGCTCACACAACACTGTAGCTTGTGTCTGCATAACGAATCCCATCAGTTGAGACTGCTCTGGTTTGTAGGTCAGCTGACAAACCTCAGGAGGCTTTGGCAGAGTGGGAAGGTCAAGGACAAAGAAGGTCAAGGAAGGTTTCAGAACATGGATTCCCACTCAGCTGGCTGTCCAGGCAGGGACAGCAGGGATGGAGGGTGATCTGGCACATATCTCTCATCCCAGCCATGTCCTGAGCCTCTCCAGAGGCTGGAGGGAGATTTTGCTCAAGCAGATCTTGATGTCTTCAAGCAGTGGGTGCAGTTTCCTGCCAAACCAGGAGCACCTAATGGGGCCTGTTGAGCTATTTGCCCTCTCCTGAGGCATGAGGCAATACAGCACCCTTCTCACCTCCCCAAAATCTCATCTGCTGAGTGAGAGGGTCAGCAAGTTTGTAGGGACAGCTTGACATGGGTGGTGGGGTCTGGCAGCAGCACCGATACTGGCAGCACTCAGAGTCTGCTTCCTCACTCAGCTCCACACAGAGTCTGTACAGAATAAACATTAACTGCATTTTTACATGCAGAAAAAGAAATGGCAGTCTGCAGTCAGAACACTGTGCCTGAAAGCTCCATTGTCTCCATTTGTAAAACATTTTGACCAATCCAAAAGAAAAAAAGCCTCTCAGTCATAGGGCTGGGTCTATTTGTGAGACAAATTCATAGTACAAAGAAGGTACCAAACTTTTAGGTGAAATTTGGTCTGTGCTGCCCCAGCCTGAGAACAATTGCTAATACAAGGAGTCAGCAATTTTATTAGTAGCAGATTAACATTTCAGACCAAGTATTATAATGTCTATAAATTGGCAAGCCAATTTCTTGCAATATTCAATAATTCAATTCCTGGTTTAATCCCATAATGTCCAAGAGGAAGAGTAATAACCCATTTAAGGCAAACGTTGATGAGCAGGACTGGATTTGTGCTAGATTTGTAGCTTCACTCCTCTGCAGCTCTGGCTGTCACTATCACCCAGAGCTGATTACAAAACACATAAAATCTGAAACCAGGAAAACACAAACCTGTAAATCATCTCTCAGAAAAGTCCTCAAGGTGGATATTTTAAAAAGGAAATGAAACCTTACTTGTAGGAAATAAGAGTAAGCTGAAAACCTCAAAATTAGCAACCTGGACAAATATTTCAGGGCTGAGGGCTGCCTGGGACCATGGCATGGTCTGTAAGGGGTACAACAAGGGAGTCTTTGCTGAGAGACAGTGACAATGCTGAGCAGGCACAGGGCCAGAGCTGGAGGGATTGAGCAAGGCAGGATGTGAAACGTGCCTGGTGAAACATTTCGCCTGCAGTGTCATATTAAGTGGAAAAGTGGAATGTATACATAAACCATGGAAAATGATTAATTTACAGGGAGTTATAGGCACAGAGGTTGCATCACTGCCAGCCCATCCAAATCCCCTGATCTTATCCAAGCTCTTAAGTTATTTCCTAATAATCCATATAATTAGAATTTTCAAAGAGCCATAATTATGCCCATTAAAGTTTTAGCAACAGCATGTTTATATATTATGAAAGAACATCAGCTCTGTATGAAGCAAATAAACATTCTGACACAAGTTGAAATTCAGAAACTTTTCTCTTGGTTGTCTGCTGAGCTCCAGCCTGACAGGAGTTTGCTCAACACACCTGTGAACAATGAGCAGCAGAAGGGAAATTCAGGGGGGAACCTGAAGACACTTACATTGTCCATCTAGAAAGCAAAGCCAAGGGTGCCATTAATTTTCTGACAAATAATAGTGCCAGAAGAGCCCAAATGCCAAAGTACTTTCCTTGTAAGGCTGCTTTAGTTATCATAATCAATAAGAATCTAATTCTGGGGAGGAAGCCATGCCACCAGTAAGCATAATTGCTCCATGCTGTGCACGTGCTGTGGGATGCTGGCTGCAGAGGAGCTGCATGTGGCAATAGCAGGCACAGACATAGGCATGACCCCATGGTCCTGACCCCACCCATGAGCAGAGCTGGCCACAGCCCTGCTCCCAATGTCCATGCACACTGTGCTGAGCAGGCCAGCAGTCAGTGCCTGGCAGTGAGTGATGCAGCAACGTTACAATCTTCATTTCCCCTCAGAAATGATGGATTTAGGTCTTCATGAAAGACTGAGTCATGCATGGAGTTGTGAGATTTGGGAAGCTGCTCTTCTCCTATTGCCTCCCTGTTGTTTCCTTTCTGTCAGCTCTGTATCTTCTGTCGTTTCACAGCAGGGATGGGGTTGAATGTAGTTATCATAATGCACACAATCAGCATTACATTTTAAGTTTTCATGGGTTCTTTTACTGCAGTGGCCCCTCCTGGTTGTGTCTATGGTGTTTCACAGTCTGCTTTCCCCACAGTCATGCCTGTTTTATTCTTAGAACAAACTCACTGCTGATAGTACATTTGTTCCTTTTTGTCACTGTTTGAGTGCCTGCTCAGAAACTTTCCATGAAGATAAAACTTGGTCTGCCTGAATAGCTTGACTGGATAGCTAGGGGGAGACCAAATAGCCTAGGCACAAGCCCAGCCTCTCCTGATATGCCACTTTTTTATCTCTACTTGTGGGCTCCATTTCTTGCCTGTGCTCTGGTATAAAATCACTGCTTATTTAATAGCACTTTAAAAATTCTGTGTGATCTTGCAACTGTTAAATTGGATTATAATTCATATAAAAGAGGTCCCTGTGTGTGTAAAAGTCATCAGACTGCTCCCTGCAGCTTCCTCTCTCACTACTTATCTTCCACAATTTTATCACAGTATCACAGAGGGCTCTCAAGCAAAAGCAGAGCAACCATTTTGCAAAACCATTGTGAAATATAGATTCTTCCACCAAGGGTGAGCTACCTGAATGAACAAGAGGGTGAAGGAAGTGTGATCATTTCACATTGACAAAAAATATCATGTGGAGAAAATAAGTGACATCTAGGTCTGACAGTGCTAGGAAGTTATTTCTGAAGCTCAGGGGAAGGAAGTGTTACCCACAGCATTCAGGGAGGACAGCACTTGATTTCTTCTTAGCAGATGCCAAGGAAAATAGTCAAACACTTTAAATATATAGTTCTATCAAGGTAGTTATCAGCTGGTGTGATCAGAAAGGAATGGAATAGTACAATCAATTAAATGTACAACCTATAAAATGTACAATCTGCCCATGGGAAAGAGGTGGGCCATGCAGATGAAAGCTCTGTCAGGGTGACATGGAGCACATTCAGAGCCTCACAACACCGTGTGTGGAAGATGCACTCAACACTGTGATAGCACAGAACCAGAGCTGCTTTATCCACTGAAAACCATTCCCATGTAAATCATATGAAGGTATTTATCATATTCCCCCTGGAGCTGGGGATTATGTACTTAATTCCCCATGCTGCCTGTGGAGGACAATTCACACCCTGTGCAGGAGACACCAAAATCCACAGGGCTGAGACATTCCTGTAAAAATAGTATGAGGGACCTGCTTTAAAACAATTTGAAACTGCCAAGTTGCTCAAGCTGTGTGGTGCCACAGGGAGAAGCACAAAGGGGAAAGGAGAATTTTATCATAAATCCCGGGTTCTCCTCGAGTCCAGCTGGGAGGGGATGGGTCACAGGCCAGAGCATGGCCTCAACTGCTGAGGATGAAAAGACATTTCTGTTCAATGACTGTTCATTGATCTGTGTGAAAAGAGTTGGTGGAGACCAAGCTGCTTGCTCCCTCCCAAGGCCCTTCCTCTTGGAGCTGTGTGGGTGGATGCTCTGAGCACATCTGCTCGTGGGAAGCCTGTTTGTGGCCAAACACAGGGCTCTGGCTTCCTCCAGCAGTGGAAATACAAGAGGTTCTTTTTTAAAAAAAAGGTCAGGGACTGCTTTGCCTCGCAGGAAACATTTTAGTCTCTCAGTTGCAGAAGCAAGATCAAGTCCTTGCTGGTTCAGAGGAGGCAGATGGGCAGCCTGGGAGCTGAGGAGGTGGCCTTGGTCTCCAGACAGCAGCAGCCAGGCTGTGGCTGTGCTAGATGCCCTGACATATGGGCACCTCTTCATTAGAGGTGGCACTTGCCATCATCAGCCCCAGCCTCCCAGGACATAAAAAATACTGTCACAGGCAGCTCTGCTCCTTGTGTAGCTGGTTTATTTGCTCGCAGCCCTTTGTGTTATCCCCTCTTCCCTCTGCCCTGGGCTCCAAGACTGCAGGGAATTGCCCTGGCCACTGGCAAGGTAGGGATATCCACAGTGAATCCACAACCCCCATAGGAATCTTGCATCTATACGTCTGTAAACACTGCCCTTCTCTCTCCCCGTGCACTTCTGGGATTTAGTTGCACCAGGGTAAATTATATTTAGAAATCCAAATAAGAGTCTGTGGGGTACCCGGCCACTGTGGCAGTGTGGGAACGCTGGGAACAAAGCATCCCAGTGGTTTTCAGACCTTTCACTTGTATTTGCTCTTAGTTTTCCACACTGCTTTTATCTCTCATCTATAAGTCTCTGTTTGTCTCAAAAGGTGCAATCCAGTTTTAAATTATCCAAATTAAAATGCAGATTTTCTGAATGCTACAAAGGTTCTCCAGCTGAACTACTGGGTTTCAAGTGACCCAGAATACTGAGTAGTAAATTAATTTCCAAACCCTTTGTGTAACATCTCTTACTCTTCAGCTCATCACAGTCCCTCATCCTGGGACAGAAAGTGGATTTTCTTGCCTGCTTCTGGAACCATTAGAGCATTTGCCATTTTAACAGTTGCGAACTGCAAGGCTTTGCAGTCCATATGATTTCAGATGGTTCACAGGAAACCAATTTTAGCTGTGACAAAATGTTCTGAACTTGCTACAACATTTTTATTGCTCTTTGGCTCTGGACTGATTTTCTCTTATTAGCTGGAGCTGACTGTGGCTTTTTTTATCAGAATTCTGGAAAGCAGCAAATCAGTCTGGAACTCATCTGCACAAAGTGAAGTTGCTTTGCTTATTGATGCATGCTTTTAGATCACTTAAAGTGTAACAAGAGCCAGCGTTTTAGCTGAGTTGGTTTGGTTTTCAGCTTTGATTGAAATTCACAGTTTAGAACATTAGCAGAATTAATTTGCTGGAGATTCTTATCTTTGCCACTTAATTTGAATGAAGTGAGGTATGTAAATGTATGTACTTTGCAGGCTGTTATCTTTACTATTTCAAAACAGGATTGATTCAGGCAAAACTCTTAAAAATCCAAACACAGAATGATTGCTGGAGGCCTTGACTTGGGAAAAGAGTTGTGATTTTACCCAAAGTTTGTAGACAAAGCTTGGTATGATGTTTTAGCAGATCTGAGGAAGGAGATAAAGGCAATTTTGAAAGCAGTGAAAATGATTTAAAGGCAGAGAGAGAAAAGATGCCTGGCTGTGGGAGGCAGATAATCTTGGGTGATATTTAGAATGGAAACTCTTCAGGTGGGAAATAGGCTCTGAGGAACCTGTGGGAGACAAGATGCAGCTGGGAGACAAAGCTGAAGAAGACTCTGGAGCTGAAACGGGGCTTTGAGGAGGCTATAGAGGTAGTGTTAGACAGCTGAATATTTTGAGGTGTATGTTGAATTAGATGATTGAGCCACAGGAAGAAAAATTACCAGGGAAGGAGCTGTTGATCATGGAGGCAGGGCAAGCAGCTGAATCAGACTTGAAGTATGCACTGACTGAGCCAGAGAAGGGAAAGGAGAAACAGAAGGAGGAGAAGGCATCAGGAGAGCAGCCAGCTACATGGAGAGAGGTGAAGAAGCAGAGGCAGCTGTGGGGTACAAGAGGCAGATGAGAATGAAGGCAGAGTTGAAATATCTTTACTCTCACCCTGATGTTCCCAGAGTCCCACTCTCCTGCTGGATCTTGGTCTCATATCAGTAGGAGTGCAAGAGTCTGGGTCCAGGCAGGCAACAGAGAGGTCAAGTGTGAGCTTGGGAGCTGTGAAAGGAGTGAAGCCCGTGGGGGAGAGCTGAGCTTTGCTCACAGATCAGCCAGTGCTTGAGAGACTCCAGATGACCCTCTGGAGAAGAGGGATTACCAGATATCACCAGGCTGCTGCTTCCTAGTGACCATTCTTAAACTTACACAATTTTTCTGTGCTATTTTAGAGACCCTGGTAGTTAAGAGTCCACATAGACTGAGGAGTGATGGCCCACATAGAAGAATATTTTGCACTGATACCATTTGCCATATTAGCCTTCTAGAATCACAGGATGGTTTGGGTTAGAAGTGATTTTTGAAGATAATCTTGTTCCAGTCCCCCTGCCATGGGCAGGAACACCTTCCACTGGACCAGGTTGCTCAGGGCCCCATCCAACCTGCTCTTGAGCACTTCCAGTGATGAGGCATCTACAGCTTCTCTGGGCAACCTGTTCCTGTGCCTCGCCACCTTCACAGTAAAAAATATCTTCCCCATATCCAATTTAATTTACCCACTTTCAACTTAAAACTCTCTCTTTTTCTCTCGTCACCACACATCCTTGTAAAAACTTTCTTCATCTCTCTCTTTGCCCCTTTTCTCTCCCATACACCTCCCTGTGTTTTTGTTTCTTTGTTTGTTTTCACCCCCTACAGGAAATGTGATGGTTGTTTATTGCTAGACTCTGATTTATTTTCAGTGTTGCAGTATATATATTTATTTTTTGGGCTGAAAAGGATAATATGACACAGTTTGCTTTTACAGTGGAGGTTCATGTCAGCATGATTAATTTTCGACATTGAATAGTCCTGCATTCAAGCCATGTGCTTTTGAGATAGCTTGCCCATATTTTCATATTAGGTAGTATTTTCTTGCACAGCATTTAAGCCTGTGAAAAGAACTTTCCTACAACACAAAGTCACTAAAAAAATTTTCCAGCAAGAAGGAGACAAGCTTCTAAATACGCCCTCTTTCAAATGCAGTTTCAAATCTTTCCTGCTTGGAAAGAGGGAATCTCTAAATAAGACATGGCAGTGATCCCAGTAGAGAAAGGGCTATGGCAAGAGGCACTGGGAAAAGCTTTGCTTTCTCATGCACATGGATCTGAGACACTGTCAGCAGTATTTGATTTGTCCCCAGCCATGGCTGGGCTGGCTGGGCAGCCTGCCAGCAGATCCAGTGAGATGATCAGCTCTGCTCTACCGAGGAGATGCTGAGGAAGAGCCATGGAGAGCTGCAGGCAGAGCACAGCCCCTGGCTCTCAGCGCCCTGGCAATGCCTCTCTGCTGGCTGCATCTCCCCTGACTGGGGGAACTCAGCACAGGTCATCGCTGCCTGGTCCTCAGCACCAGCTTCCCTCTCATCTGGTTAAGATTTAAGGATGAAAGCAGGATGCCTCCCTCAGCTCATCCTTAAAAGGAAACATTGCTGAGCAGCTGTAGTGGCCTTCGGGGTCTTCCCTCTGCAGAAACAAAGAGCGCTTTGCCACCCGTTCCCCAGAACAGGCTGCAACATCAATGCCTCTGAGGGCTGTGAAATATGAAAGATAATAAAACTTTCAAAGAAAGCTTTAAAGTCCAATGTGTGGGAGTACCACAAAGGGCACTAAGCAAGACAAATAAATACATGGCTGCAAAGACTTTTTTGTTGTACCACAAATTGCGTAGGATGCTGTGGGCACGGGGAGAAGCCTTAGTGCTTCCCTCTTGGTGGGGGTTTTCCGCTGCAGGTGACAAGTATGTCACATCAATTGTCATCTGGATACAGTTTCCTCATATAAAGCATATAAAAATGTTCCAAGTTGCATTTCCAGTTTATTCCACTGAACACCTTCAAAACCACATCAGAATAAGGGAATTAACAGCAGCCCTTCACATTTAGAAGCTCTAAGGATTACAGATTGATTATGCTGTATGAGTAAATCCTCCTTTTCTGAACATTAAAATAAGTCTTTTATCCAAAGTTGAGCACAAGAGAAAATGAGACTCATTTTTAAAGCACTGAGCACTCCACAGCTCTGATTTCTGAAAAGCCATAGGCTGTTGAATACATTTGAAGATCAAGTCATTTATTGCAGTGCTTACATTTTCACATAGAAGACCTCATTTCCAAAAGCACTCACTTCCAAAAACCTCACCATAAATGATTTGCCAGGAACATAAAGCACTGTATGATGGATGTAAACCAGGGAAAGCCAGGAGATATGATTTCTGATTTTGATGCCAATCATTGTTTTTCCCTGCTCCCCCAGTGCTTACTGTGAGCAGTCTTAAAAACTTCTTACCACTGTTACTGTGCTGTCTGGCAAGAATCCCAGTTTTTTGGGAACTGTGAGGATGTACCTCAGTGACATCATATCCAGAAGGGTGATAAAGAGGTTCTGTATTGGAAATTTGTCTGGAATATTTGATTTCTTGATTGCACAGCCAGACAGAAAAGTAGGGAGAAAAATTGGCTGTCAGTCAAACCTGATGTATTCTGCAGCTCTGTGGGCATTTCTCTCTAGATCCAAGAACATTTTGAAAACTGGTGTTTGATTTCAGCCAAACCATCAGGCCTAGGCCTGCTATGAATTGTCTCATTTTTATTATCTGTGGGAAAAAGAAAGTGCAGGGTAGGAGTGTAGGGGTAAATAGTGGGGCTGTGTTTATTTCTTTTTAGGGGGCAGTTTATGTTTTCCAGGCTTTGTCCAAGGTAGAGGGAAACCAAGTCAAAAGTGCTAAACTGGTAACCCACTGGGGAGAAAAAAAGAAACAAAGCCCCCAAGTCACACATGGCATTGGAGGGACTTTGCAGAGGAACCAAAGTTTTGGAAGGTACATTTGCTCTGTTTTTGAGGCATATTTTCACTGCTTTTTGAAGTCTAGACACTTATGTTACATACAAACCCCTTTATCTTTGAAAAATCTTGGTCTGGAGAGGGAAGATGATATTAGGGAATGGCTGAAGCAGTTTCTCATGTGGAAGACAGCCCCAAATGTATTTCAGATTGCTTGCTCCAGAAGGCTTGTGTTGACCCCTTGTTCCAGCTAACAGCCTGTGTTAAAACAATATCTGTACATCTAATAAAGCTAATGAGAGACCACATTGACTGCAAATGTTGCCCAAATATACCTTGCAAAAGGTCATTCATATATTTTTACATGCTTAATAGAAAGTATGAATGTAAAGTGCAGTCTTCCACAAACAACTAATTTTACAGAACAGATTTTCTGAGAGCTAGGCCAAAAATATGGAAGTGGCTTTTTCCCCCAAGAGTTTTCTAATTTGCATGCATAAACTGTTTATTCTGGGCAGCTTGATGAGCAGCCATCCCTGGGCAACACAGTACAGTCACACTCCTATTCTTTCAGGCATCACCCATTCAATACTAATCTTTACTAAGCAGATCCATCCAGAGATTACACATTCCTTACAGTAAAATGGATGTGACTCTGCTGAATATGGTGGAGATAGCTAAGGCTAAAACAATGGATGTTGGAGCTTTCTTTCTCTCTTCCCTATTTAGAACACATTTTTTGTTTTGTTGGGGTTTTTTTGTCAGATACTTATTTTTAAGCCTGAAAATCTAAAATTGGATTCATATGCTGAGAAGGAGGCTTTATGAAGTAACCTTGTGGGCTAAAGTAATTCTAGTTTTATGGGGAGAGAAGCAAAAAAGGAGTGGAACAATTCTAAAATAGCAGGCATCAAAGAGGGGGGTGGTAAGAGGCTATGAACAACTTCCTCTCTTAGAACAAATCCAGGATAAAATTTTCTGGGAAAAAACCACATAACTGTTTGCTGATGATTATTTTAGTGTAAATACAGCAACATGTTTTACAACTGAGTGGGAGACTTGCATTAGAATTTATACTCCTTTATTCTCTTGAAGTAATAACATCAGGATTCCTATAAACCAGCTGTTTATGTATTAAATATTTCTGCCTTCTTTTTGCATTTGGGTTTATTTTTTTTTGTGCCCAGGTTTTTGCTAGGGACATTTAAACAGTGCTGAGTAATGAAAATGGAATTAGGTCAAAGAGACAAGCTAGAGAGCAAAGCAGAAAGGAGAAGAGAGAGGAAGAAAGTGGAGATTTGGAGGAGGTAGGAGTAGTGTGTGGGGTTTGCTCACGTTTATTAACCCAGAAAAGCATCCAGGTGCAGAGTGTGAGTTGAGGATGCTTTGGACAGATTGCACCCAGCAGACTGAGGCAGCTTAGCAAGATCACTGTGCAGGCCCACTCTGCAATGGTTGGAACATCTGCAGATGAGGGGGAGCACTGGAGGTGTGGCAGCTGCAGGGACCAGCTGCTGCTGGAGATGGCCTCTCCTGCAGCTTCCACCACACCTCAGGCTGCAATGGTTTCTTTCTGTTGTGGTGCCCAGTACATTGGTGGGCTCCAGGCACCTTGCTTGTGTATGACAAGACCCACAAGCCCATGGAAACATTGAACAATCCAGATGTGTTTGAATTCCCAGATGATGCTCTGTGCACTATGCAGCTGACTTGAACAAGAGACATCTTTGGATGTTCATACAGAGCAGAGCTTGGCTATAAAAAGGACCATGATGGGCCTGTCAGGAGTGAGGGAACATTCACTATAATGGTGTAAAATAACAGTCTCTCCCAACGGTTTCACTTTTAAAGCCCATGTTTTCCCTAGTTTTCTCACCAAGTGGAGGCCTTGGTTCTTGCCCTGGGTGTTGTTTGGATAAGAGTTCTTTTCCCACTCTGTTCTCCATTTCTCAGTATTTGTGTTTCCTAATCTGCTTATGGAGGGCTGCATATTTTTCCCTGTGAAATGCAGCTTGGTGCCAGCATGCAGCATTAGTACCCAAACCACATGCTCCCAGGAGCAGCCAGGGGGAAGGAAAATGCTACAGATCCCATGAATGCACGTGGAGAAGGACAATTAACCGCTGAATGAACTTCTGAGGGCATGCATGGGCTCTTTGCTACCTGGAACATTCAAAGCAAGAATAGACATCTTCCTAAGGGATGTCTCTCAGACCAGTAACCTTCCATCCATGATGAGCAGGTATCCTTGTCATGCAAAACACAACACTGCTTTTGTCATTGCAAATAAGAACGTAGGCCTGAGGCTATGAGGAGTGAGAGATGTGTTGTTCCTCCCACTGCCTTGCTGTTGTGTGGCCCAGGGACAGGGGAGTTGGGGACCACTGCTGTGGTTTGTGAGCAGATTTGGGGGTGATGAGTTGAACTGTGGTTGCTCATTGGAATTTTAGGCAAAATGTTCAGTGGTCTATCTCAGCTTTGAAATCTAAAGATAAACAACTGAGTCTATTGAAACAAGTGAGACTTTTGCTCTGGATTGGGCAGAAGTCAGCATTTTGCCATTTTACATCTGCCCCTCTGGCTCTCCTGTGGACTTCTGAGGAGCATGAAGAGTCAGTGCTCCCTTTTATCAAGCAAAAGCGCTTGCACAGTGTCAGACTTTCCACAGGCATGAAATATTCACTAGTTTCTTATCCACCATAATGGCAGGAAGGCATATATGTACTTTTTACCCTCTTATCCAGATGCTGTCACACCTCAGATCTTCCTGTTTGGTAGTCTTGTTCCCTTTAAAGAGGGCTTGGTGGCTTTGCTCCATCACTTCTCAGATAGGGAAGTGCCTTTCATAACAATGAGTAGCGTTGCTTTCTGTTAACAGATATGGCCCTTTTTCCTGGAAGTTGTGTACTGCACAGCCCTGGGGCACTGCTTCCTGCTAAGTCGTCTGGATTGTCCATTACTCACTCACAATAAAATCGACTCAGCTTTAGTTCATGTTTCTCAGAGCCAGGACACAGCACTTGTAATGAGACAGAAATTAAACAAAGCTTGCATTTTCCCCTTTGCAAACTGACATTTGTTCTTTCCCAGTGCAATCTTACCCTTCCCTAGAATATGTACAAGACATTGCAGTCACTCATCTGGTAGGATGGACAGGAGTGAAATCCTCTTGGGCACACGGTGTGACTCTGGGAGCTGTCCTGTGCAGGGCCAGGAGTTGGACCCAATAATCCTTGGGATGCCTTCCAACTGAGCAGATTCTGTGATTCCGTGAAGGAAAATGGGTTACTGTGGAAGATGTGGAAGAGAAAGTTTGCAGGTTAGGTAGAATTGGTGTAAGTACAATGCCAACACATATTAATCCCAAGTAAAATGCAGTTCTTGAGAAAATTGACTAAAAAGTAAGCCAAGAATCTGGGATGAAAACGTTTGCCAAGAGAGGATGATGGAGTACTTAGACTCCTCAAACTGATTCCACTTGCCTAATCAGGTCTTAATTTCTACATGTCCCAGTTCTCTTGTCTGAAAAACAAGACTTATTTGGGGATAGATTTGAGACTAAATCCTATTTCGGAAAACTGAGGGATATAAAAACTGGGGTTCTTGTCCAGTCTAACAGCACAGCCTGGGGGCAGAGTGGGCTCTGCCTGCATAGGAGGGAAAGGGATCTGTGTGTCCCTGTCACCTAGGGGGGGTGGCTGGCATCCCCCCCTGGCTGTTGAGAGATCAGGACTCTCTGCCCTGCTGAACCCACGTTTATAAGAACATAAATGTGCGACAATTTATTGTGTTATTAATGGAAATTGCTAATGATAATCATAAAAATAATAACAAATCTCTATGTGCCACATTAGAAAGCATTCAAGTCAACAAATAAACTTTAAGAGCTGACCCTTAAGTGAGGAGCTATGAAGAGCTCTATGAACCTTGCAGGGCTATTCCCCTGTGGGAATGAGGGAGAGAGAAGGCACAGCTTTGTGCACGTCTGTGAGCTGATGTTTGGCTCTACTTGCAGGCCTTGTGAGAGTTCTCTGTTGACATCAAAGATTCAGCTCATGTAAACGTCAAGACATGGGCCTTGGGAGTATTTTCAGCTGTGCCCCCCTCCCACAGGCACAGCCTCTCCCTCCCTATCCCTTTTCTGATGTGTTTACAGCAGTTAGGATTTTCTAAGTGTTGTCTACCCTTTGGGACTCCTCAAGCCTCCCCATTTTCATGTGATCCACACAATCGTGCATCTTTATCTGGGCTGAAAATGATATTACTGTAAAAAAAAACCAAAACAAAAAAAACCCCAACAGCCTCACAACCAACAGAGCCATAGGTCTGCCTCAGGGACACATACTTGAGTCCTTCAGTCATGGTTCAGTCAGAGATGACATGCAGTTCAGTCTAGCAGCTTCATTCTGTCTGGACTGAATTCCTCAGTACATGAAGCAAGGGGTTCGTATTACTATTTTAGCCAGCAGTATGAAAATGATCCTGTGTCCCTATGCAATGATGTAATGGGACACTAATGCTGCTACAGCTCTTTTGGACTTCTTTGGGCTGTGCATGGCACAAAGATAGCTGTCTGCCTCAACCTGGGTGACACTGAGTCTGCTCTAAGGAGAATGAGGCCACCTGGGCATGGGTGAAGTGTGAGGCCAACACTGCCAGGGTAAGGAAGTGCCAAATGTCGACAGGTGCCTACAGGATTTGGGATAGGGTCATTGTCTGGGGATGAAGGAGGTAAAGGCAGGTTTCTCAGGCAGCCCTCAAGAACATCTTAGCTATCAGAGTGTCTGATGCTGGAGTGGGGCTTCCTAAATCCTGGGGTTTTGTGGATCTTTCGCTTTATATGAAACAATTTATTCTTCTTTGGGCCAGCAATAACTATTATGTACAAGGTGCCATGAGTCTAAGGGTTGGTGGATGAGGTGTCCGGTGTCTGCTCCAGTAAATGTGTACTGTTTTTGTAAGACTAGAACTCCTTCAGCAGCAGAGACAAAGTGAGTCCTTTTCTCCATATCATACAGTTTGCATCCTCTATAGTGACAGAAGATGTGAATCTAGAGGAACATAAACCAGATCTCCAGTGTCTGATGTTGTACCTGTATTAATGAGTGAATCAATTAGCAAGTTCCCTATTTGCTTATTGTGATGTGTACATCTTGGCCCAGCTCACTCCTGTGAGGATGAGGTCTCTTTCTTTCCAAATGTGGACACTCCTCTTTGGGGACATTCCTCTCTGGGTTAAACTATTCTGGAGTCTGTGTTAAGAGTCCTGCAAGATGATCCAGGGGTGTGTGAAGCACCAGGGCCAAGGCCCAGACCTCTCCCTGCTCACATTACTGGTCTAGAAACAGTCTGGCTGCATGATGCTCCTGTGTGCACCTTTCTTCTGCAAGGAAAGGGGAATGACCAGGATAAGGTGTTTAATTCTGGCTGAAGAGAAGTGACTCTGCTTAGTCTTAGTAGATAATTTGGGCAGTTCTCTTGTATCTTCTGTAAATCTCTTTTTAATGGCCTCCCTCACAATGAATCACAACCTGGGGCAGTGAACTGTAAAATCTGAGCCTTACCACAAAGACTACAGGCAGTACCTAGATAAATCCTAGCTGTGAATCAAAGTCCCTGCTGTTTTACATCTGTTCTGAAGTGCCAGACTGCGCACTTTCCACGGGAGGCAGCTGGAATATAAACACAGAGATGTCTGACTTCAAGCAGTCACCCTCAGCCCCAGCTGGGGATCACAGCTTCTCCCTTGCATCTTTTCTGGCAGTTTGAGGGTCAGTTCAGACATTTTGTTCTCCTGCTCCCCAGTCCTGGTGGTCCAGAGGAGAGCCCTCAGCGCTTTCCCTTTCATTCCATCTCCCACATGCACTGACTCTGTGGGTCCATCACCACACTCTTCTTTGTGCAGTGACAGGCTGCTGGCAGTGGTATGCACACTTGATACATAACAGCACCCCTGCACTCCTTCCCCCTTCCTATCTCCTTAAACAGATGATGTGCTAAGATTGGAGTTATGACAGCAATCCCAGCAGACCAGAGCTAAGCTCCTGAGTTCATAGCCCCCATCATTTTGCTTGATTTCTAGCTCCTCTGAGTGGCTTCCCACACTTGTAGCAAGAGATTTAAGATCTTGTTGCTTTGCTTATGGCATCAATCCTTATCATCTGTCACTGAGCAGGACCATACTTGCACTTGGACTTCGTCTATTCAGAGGTGAAAAATTGTTCCAAGGGATGGAGCATCTTTGATTTCTGCTGAGGCCTTTTGTCTGTTTGCTTCATGCCCCTGCTTTCACTTTTCACTTGGGAGTGGGCCAGAAAATCCTGTCCTTGCTCTTTTGCTGGTGGCATTTGTGGACTTGTTGGATTTGTGACATTCCACCTAACCAGACTCACAAAGGACACAGCATTCCCTGATTTGGTCTGCAGCCTACCCCATCCACTGCCTTTGCACAGTGCTGTGAGCATGAAAGAGCAGTGTCAAACAGCCCTGCCGAGAGAGACCTGTGCTGGTTTGGGCTGGGGTAGAGTTAATTTTCTTCACAGTAACTGGTATGGGGCTGTGTTTTGGATTTGTGCTGGAAACAGTGCTGATAACTCAGGGATATTTTCATTATTGCTGAGTAGGGTTTACACAATATCAAGGACTTTTCTGCTCCTCATCTGCCCACACCAGCAAGGGGTGCACAATGAGTTGGGAGGGGACACAGCCAGGACATCTGACCCAGGGATATTCCATAGCATGTACATCATGCTCAGGATGTAAAGCAGGGTGAGCAGGAGGAAGGGTGGGACTTTGGAATGATGATGTTCACCTTCACAAGTCACAGCTATGTATGATGGAACTCTGCTCTCCTGGTGACGGCTGAACACCAGCCTGCCCATGGGAAGGGGTAAATTGATTCCTTGTTTGGCTTTGGCTGTGTGTGCAGCTTTTGCTTTCCTTATCAAACTGTCAATTTTACGCTCCTGATTCTCTCCCCTGTCACACTGGGCAGGGCAGTGAGTGAGTGGCTGCGTGGGGCTGAGCTGCCAGCTGGGGTTAAACCAGCACTTTGGGGCAGATCCAGCCTAGTCCACAAGTCTGCCAGCATTGCCAGGACAGGTAGCAGGGACAAGGGGGATGCACTGAGGACACAGGAGAGCAGAGATTGCACAGCTCTCCCCCTGGGGATAAATCGAGCAGGGGACACCATCCTCCTCCAAATGTGGTTACTGTCCACAGGCAAACACACAAGGATGAACTTGGCATCTGTCCTGCCATCACCTCATCTCTCTGCTCCACCAGGACCAGTGGTTGAACTGGAGCATGAGTTTGAATGCTTCATTGAGTCAAGGTCCAAATCAATTCTTACACAGTGGTAAGGAGGGATGTACAGTTTAAGTGAAGACAAACTGAAGGTGCAAATGGTTGATTATTTGTTTCCAGACATGGGGCTTATGAGTAACATGACCTCAAAGGACTGTTCACAGCCTTTCCCTGCTGTCTGCAGGGAGTTTCAGCAGTGCTGCCTGGTGCAGAGTCCTGCTGACTGATGTTGTGCCAGCTGCACCCTCACAGGGCTGCTGCTAGAGTGGGAGGGGGTCATGAACAGCGCTGTGTGACTAAACTTCTTTCCATGAATGGTGAATATTAACCCAGCTGTACTGTACCCCTACACTCAGCCAGTTGAGGTCTGGTAGCCAGGCCAAAGAATTTGGACCTCCTGGAGTCTGCTTCTTGATCTGGAAATGATACAGAGAAGGCTTCTGCTCCAATGGAAACAAAGCCACACTCCTCTTCGTTTTAGTGGGTGATTCAGATTGTTGATTTGCAACTTCTTGTTTGTTTTGGGATCGTGCCTGGGAACATCATGTATGAACCAGAATGCTGTTGTGCTAGGTACTGTAGAAATACAGGAAAAATTGAGACCTGGGTACATCTAAATTTCAAAATGTTAATTCAGTGGTTAAGATAAAGCACTGCTTTAACTCTCACATGGAGACCTGTTTGGATTGCAGCATGCCCTGAGATCCCTTCAATGCTTGCTGGAGGAGCCCAGGTTAGATAGATTGGCTTGCTCTGGTGGTGCTGACCTGGAGCAGGCATGGTGGGAATGACCACAGAGGAAGTTGTGCTCTTGCTGCTACTTCTAAACAGATTTTCTACCTGTT
This sequence comes from Pycnonotus jocosus, assembly GCA_013400435.1. Taxonomy (NCBI): domain Eukaryota; kingdom Metazoa; phylum Chordata; class Aves; order Passeriformes; family Pycnonotidae; genus Pycnonotus; species Pycnonotus jocosus. The sequence goes on along the minus strand of VWYP01000433.1, from coordinate 124,020 downwards.
GTAGTAGGAAGGTGGATGAGAGTGCGTTTGAGACCATCTTGGGGGCTGGGGAGAAAAAGGGAGGAGATACTAGAAAGGAATGTTACAACTTTATCTCAACCCCAAAAAACTTCTGTGAGAGGTTAAATCAGCAGAGGACACATAAGAGAATGAAATAGGGCTGTTCCTGAAAACATCTTGTTTGCATTCAATCGGAATGCAGACTGAAGCTTTCATTTGCTCAGATCTTTATTGGTATTTGCAGCCCTTGAAGCTGCAGATGTAAGCACAGAGCATGCCCAAGGCAGGGATAGGGGGAAGCAGAGGAAGAACAACTGCACTGATCCATATTCATGTTTCCCAGGTGCTGGAAACCACCCAGTGCCAGATGGTGATTCAGAGCCAGCATAAGAAAAGGCTGCAGCTGATGCACGAACCCCTCTGGTCCCAAAACCCTGTGAGTGAGCAGGACAGACTGGAGGATGCAGATGTCTCAGATCTCCCTCTCTTTCAGAAATACCTGAAAATAGTGCAGAATGAGTACCACCTCTGTGAGAGGAATTTCCTCCCAACTGGGGACATTTTCATGTGACAAGTACTGGTCAAGTGTGGCTCTTGCAGGTGACATGGGAGCAGGATGGAGATGAGCCAGCATTCGTGATGTATTTTCCCATTATCTGAGCAGCAGTAATGTCAGGGACAGCAATCATGCCACCCTGACCTGCTGTTTAGGGAACCATTGCAGTTGTTCTTGTGGTGTTTAGTTTTTAGTACAGAACATATTTACAGAAAAAGCAGCTGGAGAACATTCTAGGCTTTTCCTTTTTTTTTTTTTTTT
>VWYP01000433.1:83676-123194 GCA_013400435.1 Pycnonotus jocosus | reverse complement strand
TTTTTTTTTTTGGTGGGGGGGGGTAAACTGCTCCATGCTCACCACCCACAGTGAGTGTAGATCCTCTGGTGGCACAGAAAGCACTCAGTGGAGGTTGGTCCTCCACATGGGTTGGAACAAATCAGAGAACAGCAGCTTTTGGGTACCCATCCCAGTGAGTGCCCAGGCCTGGGATGCTCTCTGATAGCCATGAGTGTGACTGCTTAGGCTGGGGAAAATAGCTATGGGACAATCCATATGGAAACAGCCATCTGCTCTTAGGAGAGTGACACAAGAAGTGACAGTGCTGATCCTAGCTTAGGGCTGCAGGGTTTTTTTGTGTGAAACCCAAGCACCTAGTTCTAAAAACTACCTTTTACTTTGTGGATGTGCTGCAGACTTTTTATTCTGAAATTTACAGAATCACAGAATGATTTGGTTTGGAAGAGACTTTTAAGATGACCTAGTTCCAATCCCCGTGCCATGGGCAGGGATATCTTCCACCAGATCAGGTTGCTCAGGGCCACATCTAGCCTTGCTTCAATATTTCCAGAGATGGAGCATTCACAGCTTCTCTGGGCAACCTTTTCCAGTGCCCTCACAACCCCCTTTAAGTTAAGTAAATTGAAGTCTAAGTGCATGATAAAAAGGAATGCCTGAAGTCCAGCAAGTGTCTCCTCTCTCCTTCTCTCTCTTGTGGTCCTGCTTGAAAAGGAAGAAATCTTTTGGACATCCTCCCTGGGGCTGTCTCTGTGGGGCACCCAGCTTCCTGGCAGGTGAGACACCTCCTGAGGCCAAGGATTTCTTCCCCATGGAGCATAGGACTGGTGCTGTGGGAATAGGATGGTCTTTCTGGGGACAGAGTGGTCTGTCTGGAACAAGTCCTTCCTCAGCAGACTGAGGGTTGGTGGATCCACTTTACCTCAGTGGGGCTTGGAGGAATGACTGGAATTTGCCATGCTATGCAGGCAGACCCCATGGGTCTTGAAATGCCCTATCTGTGCGTGGTTTTGAACAATTGGTAGAAAATGAGTCCAAATAAATAGTGCTGCTCCACCTCTGACCTTTCCCCTTTTGTCCACAGACGTTCAAGAAATTCCAGGGATTTGGAGCCAAACATCTGTGTTTCCCCTTGGGAGGTGCCAAACCATGTTCCTCCCTTGAATTGGGCATGGTATATTTAGAAAATGAGATTCAGAAACGGCTGGCGAGAGCTGCTGCTCTCCTGGTCTAAAGTTTGCATAAGCTTGGGCAGGTATTTATGTCTTCATCCTCATGCACTGGATCCTGCATACAGAAACACCAACTGACAGGCACTGCATCTTCTAAGTTTGAGCTTGTGTGGTGAATGCCAATATTTTTTAAAAAGTGAGGATTTGATTCTTGTCAGCCTGGTTTCTGAGCAGAAATGTAGACACCCTGTGCCATGTGGGATGCCCTTAAAGAGCCAAATGTCTGTCATGGTTACGAGATGGGCATGGAATTTACAGCAGTAAGGAAGCAAAGGCCAAAGGGCGCCTTAAAAGCACTGGTCACTCCTGGTTAGGCAACTAAATTGAGTCTAGTGCCACTTTTAAGGAGAGCAGCTGAGATACCATCAGGCTCTAGGGCCACATCTGCACACAGGGGCTGCCCAGCCCATTAGCACCCAAACTTCACAAGGACACAAGGGATGGCCTGAGACCCTCCTGTGGGCTGGGAATAGCTAACCCACCTGGTGTTTTCAAGCAGGGGACTTTCCTCCAGGCTTGCTGCCTGTGGAGTCAGCTGATCCAACCTTCCAAGCAGCCTTTAGAGGACTGCAGGGGATAATCTGGTGCATCCAATGTCTTTTTCATCTAACCCATGCCTGGAGCCTTGGGTCTGCAGCAGCTCCCTGTGAGCTTGGACAGAGCTCTTCCAGCATCAGTGCTCAGAGCAGGGTCATGAGGTGGCTGCTGTTTCAGTGGCACTTTGTGTTCTCACTCTCAACTGTGTGAAATGGTTACAAGTCACAAGAAACACTTCTCTTACCTCCAACCTCAATGCCTAAACTGATAACAGCATTGGAGAAATACCAACGTGCAGTTTGAGGTTGAAAACATTTAATTTTGATTTGTTTAAGGTTAGATTTTTGCCTGGTTCTGCAGAGCAAGGTTGTGGTTTAATTTCATCAACCACCAACACCATCTGTCATGTTTTCAGCTTAGGATTTTTTTTTCCCCAACCAACAGATACAGGAGAGCTTGGGGGTGGTGGTACAGCTGACACCAGAAACAGTGCACCACCTCTTCCTCCTGAAAGACTGAAGGAGGAACAATAAGTGAGAAATTCCAGAAGGAAAGAACTGCAAAAGTCCCACAACATGGCTTGTTGCTTGTGGTACTGCATGTACTGAGATCAAGTGCCTGGAGTGAGACACCTCTTGGGTGAATAGCTTGGACTTATATGGTGTGATAACTGGAGAAAGGAACAGCTTGGGGTTAAATAAAAATATTAGAGAACTTCTGCCTTCTCATACTTCATTTTGCAGGTTGAAAAAATGGAAAATCTCCCAGCTTTATTATGCTACAAGTTTATTAGTGTCTGAGAGGAGCTACTTGAAGAAATGGTTAATGGATAAATGAAAAATAATAAAATAAGGAGATGAGCTACAGTACTTTGTTGTTTACAGATATGCAGCTTGTCCTTCTATTCTTTGGAGGGCAAATGAAAAAAACAGAGTACTTCAGGTCTCCTGATGACTTATTGGGAACAGTTTGTGTTCAAGACATTGCCAAATTCAAGCAGAATTTCTCCTAAGGACCCAAGGAACAACTTGTGACAACCAAGATCCCTACCAGTTTGTCTTGTGTCCACACTGCATGTGTTTTGGATCCTGATGATACATGTGGGATGACTGGAAGGTGGTTGTTACAAACTGTTCCCTGAGAGGTTTCACGGTGACTCTCAGGACAGGATATACAATGCCATTAAAGTAACTTGCTACCAAGTTGCTCACTCTGATCCATTGCCAACTCCTTTAGCAAAACTTCCCCGTGCACTCTCAGTTTGCCATAATCAGGCGCTCCTGCAGCAGAGTGCAGCTGGAATCTCGAGTATATTTTTGCAAGCCATAAAGAAAAGCAGTGTGTCTCCCAAGCAGATTATAATATTTTGATATTTCCCAGGTCGCCTGTGCTCTCCAGCTTTATCGCTGCCCAGAGTCTTTCAGAAGAGCACTCATCACACACGTGCCCTAAATAATGTAAGCTCTGTGCTGCTGATATTTATAGCTGTGCAAACGTGCCCATTTCTGCCTGTGTTGTTTCAAAGGAATTCTTGAGTGATCGCATTTTTCATCTTTAGTGTATTTTTCTTTAGTTCTGAACACCAAACACATTTGTAATTACTGCCATTATTGCTGCTGGATGCCCTATTAAGCCTACAAATTGCACTTAGATTTAAAGGTAGAATTCTGATTACAGGTAAGGCTTGGGGAGAAAGGACAGCATTTGGAGGTAAATGTACTTGCATTAACAACAAGAGAAGTGGGAGCACACACTGCAGTCACTTCAACTTCATAGAAATGTTTCATTTTTAAGTTCTTGTATTTGAGCATCCCTCTCTGAAGCTCAGGAAAGGATGTGTGACATCCCGTGCCATTGTTTTTATGTGAGCACAATGGCCATTCATAGCAGAGAATTGTTTTGGGGTCATCGAGCTCCCCTTGAATGGCTGTAATAAGTCAAAGTTCTGCATCTATCAGATAATCCCACAAAAGAATTCAAAATTATCTTATCTCTAAAATACAGAGAGAAAATAGGATTATGTGAGTGTCATTGTAAGTGGTTTGCTGGAACAACAGAAGTGTGCAAACTCCTTACAATGTTGTGTAACATTGCTCTGCACATGTTCTCCTCCTTCTGCTTCTGCAAACCATCCTTTTAATGTAATTATAGCTGCTATTGGCAAAAGGCGCTGAGAGCACTAGCTGGCTTCTGGAAAAAACTGCTGCTGAGATGGGAGCACTTTCAGCTCACAGGAATTTAAAGAGATTGAGAGGACACTTTTTTCAGCTTTATGCAGTCCACTGAAAAATGATCTTATTGCCCCCTTGATGGTGTTTGCCTCCAGATTACAAATAATAAATCAGATCTCTTTCCCATCCCTCTGTAAGGAACTGTGTTATCATTGTCTCTGGTCACATTTTGTCCACTTTTGGAATCCCAGATGTTGAATTCAGAGCATTACTCATAGGGCTGTGAAAATTAGATTCACATGGATGGCTGTTTACATGGGAGACTCCTTAAGACAGGTGTTCAACCAATGTGAGAACTCCACTCCGGCCCAAAGATGTGTGTATATATCTATGTCTGCATTCACTGATCATGAACATACATCTGACTACTCTGCAAAGATCTTGGAGGGTCAGGTTGGATGGGGCCCTGAGCAACCTGATCTAGTGGGTGATGTCTCAGCTCCTGGCAAGGGATTTGGAGCTAAATGATCTTTAAAGTCCCTTCCAACTCAAGACTTTCTAGAAGTGTCCTGGAAAGATCTAGAATTTCCAGTAAAACTGTTGCTCCAGTTGGCTTTTATCTCCTGCTGTGTGCAAGAGAGACAGCATTGCTGGCTGGGTTTAGGTGGCTTTCAAGGAAATTTAACTTGGATATTGAAACTGCTTGTCTCCAAAGACTCTGCAGGGAGATGCGAGCTGGCAGTCCTGGGCAGCAGATGGTTTTAATTCTCTTGAATTTATTGCTTGATGCCTCTGGCTCCCTCCTGCAATGGTATCAGTGACAACACAAGTGTTGGGTTTAGGGTTTGGCACAAACCTTTGGATTTTCTAAATCACAGCAAACTAACCCCTGTCTCTGTAGGCTCTGGTGGAAGAAGGGTTTTACACTTTGCCTGGCACAGGCACTTTGTGTTGAGTGAGGGCAGTTGAGTTGTGCCAGAAGATTTACTATCTCATGTCCCATCCTTTTCCCACCCTCAGTACATCCTACACTATCAGTAGGCCAAGCAGGAGGACAAAGCTCAAGCAGGAGGGTGTGATTGACNGCTGTGCCTGTGGGCAATCAGGAGAGAGAGGAGTTTGCAGCTGACTGCAACAAGGGCTTGGTGCGACTTGGGTCTCCTTGTGCTGGATCACTTAAAAACACAGAGACAAAACAGGGCTCTGCTCCAGAGACAGGCAAAGAGCAGAAGGAAGAGAGGGTTGCTCTCATCTCTGAGCATTTGGGCACTAAAAGTGTAGCATAGGGATTAGTGGTTCAGCAGTTTACCCAGCACCTGTTTTGGCTCCTGGCAAAGAAAGGATGCTGTGTTTCTGGTACACTGAGTCCGACTGTTTTTATTTTCAGGATCACCCAGAAAGTCTGAGGCAGTGGCAGCAACTGAACTGAGATATTTTCAGTCTCAGCAAAGGACACTCACCTGAAGACACAGTAAACATGTGTTTCTTAACCCATCATTTTCTCAAGAATCTTTAGAAACTTTAGGAAGTTCTTCTTCACATTTAGAATATGTTCATGAACCCAGGGAATAATTCAGATTGGAAAGGATCCATGGAGAGAATGTGGTCCAGCCTCCCATCCTTGCCTAAAGAAGACCTGAAAGCCTTAAGTGTCAGGGTCTAAGCCTGGAGTGTCCCCTCAAACTCTGCTGTTGCAAGGTTCTCCCTTGCACCCATTCAAATCAACAAGTCTTTACACAGTGGCTTTAAATCTACTACTATCTGGCCTTTTATTAATATTTCTTCTGTCTAATCTGGTCACTTAAAAAAGCTTGACCCTCCCTACTCAAGCCCTTTCATCTTTCTGAACGTGTAGTTTCATCTCCTCCCCCAAAAGTGGGTGGCTTCTGTTACCACCCCCATGAGGCACCATGCCAGGCTTGGGGCTCAGCCTTGGGAGGAGCAGAGTCATTTTGCTGAAGGAAACTGTGTTCAGAAAGCCTGGCAGGCACTTTGGTGGCTGAGCAGGCTGAGCAGCCCCCAGACACCATGCAGGAATGCTCCCTGCTTCATGGGATTGATGCACAGATAATCTGAGCTGATAAATTGAGATCCCAACCTCAGTGCCATTTCGGTTGCCTCTTTGGGCTCACCAACAACTGGCTCTATTTGGATAAAGCAGGAATGAGGTTTTTTTCTTCACTGCTTTGCTGCTTTGTGCTTGTTTGGTGTTTCCCATTTCGGGTTTCTAAGTAGCAGTGAGCTGACAGGCTCTTTGTACACCAGCCTGGTGCAGGCAGCACCCTGGCAAGTCCCTTCAGGTGTCACCAGGGACTCTGTGTTTTCTTGCCTTTCCTGCTGGGTCTACTTGGCACCAGCCAACTGTGGGAGTTATTTTTTTGTTGCAGCTCCTGGAGAAGGGTTATTTTGACACACTTAAATCTCATGCTTTACTTACTTGAAATGCTTTCTGGGAGTGCCTCACACTGGGCTTGACTTTGAAGGCATTTTGAGAAATGTTTCATTCTTCCAAGCCCCATATCCCAGATCATGGCCCAAAAAGAGCAAAGAGGAGACTCTGTTGTAGTTCTTACAATTTGGGCTGAGATCTAAGGAAGCAAACTGCCCCTTCCCAGGCCTGGGAGAAGCCATGGTGAGATATTAAGGTCCTTCCAAAGGAGCCCATAGCACCATCAGCCCCCAGTCATTCCAGAGGGTAAGCCACAGCACAGCTTTAATGACAGCAGTAAAAATCTGGCATAAATCAAAGCGCTTTGACACTCTTTTCCATTGTGTACACAGACACCATGTTCCAGCGAATCAGTGAAATCAAAGCAGCACTGAGGGGTCAATTCAGCATTTATGCACGTCACTGGCAGCAGACCCTGCCCATTGAATATTAAAATCCGAAATAAAAAAAGGAATTTACAATATTTCTGAAATATTTAGACCTTTGATGAATAGCACCCTCAAGATCATCCAGATGTGCTTTTGCTGCAGCACCATACACATTTAAAAAGCCAGATTGTCTCTGTGTGAGAGTATCTGTGAAGGATGAACATAGCTGCACATTGGGGCAAGTGCACGTAAGAAGTCTGGTGGAAATCCTGCACAGGAAGTGTTCAGCAGTGGCCGGAAAATAACAGCAACATTAAGAAAAACAAAATTTATATTCCACCATTGGTGTTCAGGGGCTTTATTTTTTTAACTTCCTTCTGCTAAGAAACAAACATCAAACCAACCAGTCTAATTAAGGAAACTTTGTTGACTTGGATAGTTAGTGAAAAAGAGGAGCTTTAGTTCATTTTTGTTATTGTTTTGCAGTAGGACACTGGCCTGTGCATTCCTCAGATCTTTGCATACTTGATGTAAAAGTCATTTATCACTTAAAAAGGGCATGATCATATTGGTGTCATTAATCACTTTCCCTGTTAGGACAATGTAAGAAGGACAGGTGTAAAAGAACTGTAAATTCATACATGAATTTATCAGTGAAGACACTCACATGCAGAGTCATGTTCAATGAGAAACCTGAAGGGTTTAACATTGCCTTTGCAAAGTTAAATGCAGTGCTCTAGAACAAAAAAGCAGAAAAATGAAGATTCAGGCAGAAGTGGTGGGTTCAGGCTACCCATAAAGTCATCCTGGCCCATGCAGGACTTGGCCAGGGAGGACAGATCAGACTTTCAAATTACACCATAGCAATCATGATGGCAAAGGGCACAGCATCTTAAACCTTACTAAACCAGGGCTGCCTGTGCTGGCCTAGGTGCTCCTGCAGGGAGCAAGGTGAGGGAGCTGAGCAGACTGAAAATTAATCACCTTTTTGGCCACAGCTGACCGACCCATCACCCCTGCAGAGCAGAAGAGCCATTACCAGCTCCAAGATGGTGTTGGGGTGTGGGAAGGTTGTGCAGTGTCATTCCCCAAGTCAGGAGCTGGTCCTACCACGTGCACAGCTTTAGCCCCAGGGACATCCTTCATCCTGCAGTCCAGGACTGGGCATGGAGCCACACTCCAGCAGCTCATCTGGCACAGAGGCTGCAGCTCCCAGCTAGAGATGACACAACCAGCTTGGCTGGGGGTGCTGCTCACCACTCTCAGCATCCCAGCTCCCATCACGGCTGTGATATACAACATGCCCACACGAGCTTTCAGTTGCTGATTTAACTGGCCACATCGTCACTGGAGTTCAAGTTCCCTTAGGAGGTGATAATGAAAACATGCAGTGACAGGGATGTCTCATCTGTCATACTAATTTAATGACTTGCTAGAGAGCTAGTTAGTTGATTTGAAGGGCCAGTTGAAGTAGTTTATCCAATTTACAGACTTAGCTGCCAAGGGGGCATAGGGGCGCAGGGCTGAGCAGCAAAATTCAGTATGAGCCATATATAACTTTGAGATATTTTTCCTGGGACTTTCTGCTGTTGCAGTCAGACTTTGGGTTTCTGATTTTCTGACAACAGGGTCAGCATGTAAACACAGTACTTCCTCCAGAAGGTTTTGTTTAGAGAGGTGCTATTATTAAATAAGAAGGTTACTTGATTTTGAACATGTTTTCAAAGCCTGGGCCTGGACAACCTGAAAACCTTTTGTCTCTTGTGAAAGCCAGATTTGGGTTCCTACAAGGGAGGGAAGCAGAGTTCAAAGTGTGAGGTCCTGTTAGAGTTTCAGGGTTTATTCTTATCTCTGCACTGGACAAATCACAGAAGCAAACCCTCTAGATCAAGTGGATGGGCAAGGGCTGGGGGCTGGTGTCAGATACATCATAAGATGGGGCAGCCCTAGGGCTTACCTTTCCCCGGGGCAAGGATGCAACGGTGATGAGATGACCAGGGACACGAGGAGGGGAGGCAGGTGCCTGTGAGAGGAACTTCCCCAGTCCCTGCTCAGTTTCAGCTCCTGAACTCCCTGTTCCTCAGTGCCTTTGGAACAGCACAGCAATCCTGGCTCTGAAAGCTCCTGGGGCCCATTGCAGCAAAACACCGATAGAAATCTGCATGCAGCGATGTTGTGTGTGGTATGAAACCTGCTGCAGGGGAGGTATGGGGAGAGAGGGAGGGAGAGAAATGCTTAGGATTATTTCTGGTTTGTACCCAAGGGTGCTGTTTGTTCATATAAGTATCCATAGCAGAATAAAATACTTTTTATTGAAACATTTTTTTTCTCTTGCTGGCAGCCACTCCACTCCAATTATCTTTTCTATGGTATCCCTTGAAGCCAGGCTCCAAGGTAAACAAGTGAAAATCTGACAGCTGGAATGCAAAGCCTCAATGAGACTGAAAGCTTTTGCTAGATCACATTCTGCACATTTATATTGTCTTGGGTATTAGCAGTGGAAACAAAAATAGAGATTTCCTAATCTCACCAGAGACAACACCTTGCTGCCCCACCTATGAGAAATCTCCAATCCACAGCAAAGACTTAATCCATCTTAATTAACAAAGAACCCAAGTAGGCACACTCTCAGCTTGCTCCTGATCTGGATTTCCCACATTCCTGAGTTTTGGTGTGTAAGTTGCTGGGAAATTATTTTGCATTTGTAAAGAGTCGCTTGCTGTGAAAATACACTGTAAAGCCAAATTTATTTAGCCTAAAATTTTACTTCAAAAGAGAAGATTCACATTATGTAGATGTTTCTGGCTTCAACATAATTTCAAAATAAAACATCGTTTTTTCTTTTGAAGTGGAATTTTTGATTTGTTTTTCACTGCAGTGTTGGATATTACAGTTTAAAATTTAAAAATTACATCCTAACAAAGCAGTAGTTTTGAGAGAACACTACTTTTGTGAAGACATGAAATTTCAAGATTATTCAAATCACCATGCTCTTTGCAAAATTTTGATCCTGGGTGTGTGTCTCCTTGAAGACCTGCTGGGCAGGTGGGAGAGGAGAGAAAACCATTGTTGATTTTTTTCCATGATAAGGAGAGCATCTGAACAACAGCTCACTCTGAAGATGTGTTCGTGCAGCCTTCTGCTTAACCACAGAGACATTTTGAGTTCCTTCTACTGGTTTTTGGACAGAAAGGAAAAATCTTGCTGTATCTGGGATCATATTTGCAAGAAACCCATCTGATCTTCTCACCCACTTCAGAGCAATTGAGATTTTACATTTCTCCAGAGAAAGAACTAAGTCCAGGCTCAGGCTTGCCTGCAAGATGTTGCTCTGAGAGAAAGTTTTCTGCAGAGTTGCAAACCTCTGCTGCAGCAGCACCATCAGAAAACTGGCACACTGAGAGGCACTGCATGGAAAATGCAGCTGTGCCAGCTTGTAACCATGAGATCTTGTCTGCCCCTTGACCTTGTTTGCACACACATGTTCTCTTTTCATGTGTTTTAAACTCCATTCCTTGGATCAGCTCAGTGCCCTTGTGCCTGCTCAGTATATCAGGTCAGGCCAGTGATCAGGCTTGAAAGTCAGCCTGGCCAAAAACCCCTAAAACCTGAACTAAACCTATTCTCCAGCTAGATCAGAAAAGCCATTCCACAAAACTTCCAGTGTCACTCAGCAAAACTGCTGAGGAGGGAGAAGAAGACCGCAGGGATGGGAGAGTAGAAGAGCAGGACTGCTTATTGGCAGCTCAGCCACTGGGGTTAAGCCAGTAATAAGCCACATCCTTGGAAGAGCACAGTTTGTATTTGCAGAGTCTCCTGGGACTCTTTAGTTCCAAGTGGTAAAAATTCTTATACTGATGCCATCATCTGTGCTCAATGCCCATCTACAATGCCATGAACATTTCTGGGTAATAAGAGCACATCCACCTCAGTGACGCTGCCCTGGGCCTGACACACACAGAGAAGAGGAGCAGCCATGGTGCACTAAACTGCTTCCCATGCCATCAGCCCTTCCCCAGCCAGGGTCATCTTCCCTTTGTGTTATAAAAAGCCCCTATTTTTCATTGATGACATTCAGGGAGCTCCACATTTGGCCTGCACAATTCATCAGCTGGTTCTCTGCTGACCTTGCTCGGCCTGGCTCTGTGTGTCTTGCTCCCGCTGCAGATCCATGACACTCAGAGGATTGCTGCTATTTTGTTCCTCCCAGCCTGACGTGCTTCCCACCAGAGGGTGGGAGCTGGGCTGGGTGGAACTGGAAGCAGCTGTCCAAAGTCTGTGCAGAAACAAAAAACCCCAGCTGTAGCTGTCTGTTCAAATAAACTCTCAGAGGCCAAGGCACTGCAATATGAGAAACACATTCCTGAAGGACAGGGATTCAAATGGAGTGACATGTGAAGGGACCAGAGGAGACCAGCCCCATGGCTGGTACCACACAGAAATCAAAGTGCTAAGGTACCACATAGAAATCAAAGTGCTAAGCTATGGCAACCTGCAGGACACAGCAGGTGACCCAGACTTGATTTTAAAAGTGAAGTATTTACCAAATTGCATGGAAAATGCTGGTATTATAAATATTCTAATTTTTCCTGGTGAAAATCTAAAGCTCAGGATTCAGCTGGGTCTCATGAACAACCCAGGGAGCTGGAAAATGAGGAGAGTGGCTCAAAATTATCTTCCTCATCTCCTTTCCCAATACCAAGACTATGGAGTACTAAAAAAGCACTTGGTAATTTAGACAGCTTTTTGACTTTTCTGAACAGGGTATTGACCCCACCTCTGAAGGAAGCCTCCCATTCAGAGCATTGTCACTGCTGCTTGTCCCACTGTGGTGCAGAAGCAGAAGAAGCAAGGGAAAAGCAGCTGTGGAGTACTTAGCACAGAGCTGGAGCCCAGTCCTGGATGCCCTCTTTCAGGAGAAAATTTCAGTGTTCTTCAGGCAGCTCTAGAAATGCTGAGAGGATGGGAGGGAACAGGGATCTGTTTCTCACCAGCAGCTGGCCCAGAGCAGGAAGCCCAATGTCTGAGCATGGACATCTGCAGAGCTTTAGCCTGTGTTAGAGCCAGCCAGTCCCTCTCTGGGATTTCCAGTAAAGGGAACAGAGAGAGGCTGTTTGAGGATGTGATTCATCTCTGATGCTGTGGGAGCCTGAGTCAGGGCAGAGGAGATGCTGCTGTTGCAGTCTAGAGGAATGACTCCCACAAAGGGCTCAGAGTGAACTCATGGGCTTTTCAAGAGTTGGGTTTCTTGTTGATTTTCTGCCACAGGGTCAGTACACTGGGCTCATGACCAGCTGAGGTGCCTTCTCTGGGGTCATTGACAAAGAGCCTTGAGGATGCTGGGTGATGTGCCTGGGCAAAGGCAGTGGCAAGAAGCAGGAGTCTGCTGCGTATTGTTCACTCTCACCCTGAGGCCCTCACTGGAAGCCTCCACTGCATGGTTCCCAGGGAGAGGATGAGTTTCCTGCAAAGTTCCTTTGGTTTCTGGATGCAGGGGAATAATGATGGCTGCTTGGTCTGCCAAAGGGCTGCAGTTGGTGTGTGGATTGTGAGCACAGAGGGATCACAGTGCCACAGAACTGCCCTCATGGATCTGCCTGCAGGGCTTGGCCATGTGTGGGACACGGTTTGGAGACTCTGCAGGGCTGCAGCTCCTGGGGCCCAGCAGATGTGGCACTGCAGAGAATTGGCTAAGCTGGGGCATGGGAAGGTGAGGCAGTAGGTACTGCAACTCTCCAGGTCTTGAATCTACTGCAGAAAATTTGTGGGAGCTGGGGATGCAGTTGTGGCAAAGTTGGGCTCTGCAATGGCACAGCACAAAGGCTGTGCTTGTGGGAGCCAGGAAGGTTGGGATGTGACAAGGCAGGCTGGGGAGGCAGGAATTTACAGAGGACTGTGGTGTCAGCTGTGCTGGAGGTGTGAGAGGGACCTGCAGAAAATGAAACATTTCTGAATGTGGCTTCTGATGGCAGGGCCTTTGGCCATGGCCCAGAGAAGGCATGGTGATTAAAATAGGTACAAGGCCATGATTCTACTCTGAAAGTTGTTAGCTCAGTTTGGGCACCTCAACATGAGAGGTGCTACATGATTTATTGTATCTGTAAGCATGGTATGTCCAGACTCAGAAACTGGAACAGATAATATTGTAAGAAGTTTGGAATGTGAATTTGGAGGAAGAACTGCAGGGTGGGCTCTGTTTTGATCCAAAAGGAGCATGGCAGTGAAAGGGTTGCAGCCTCCAGTTCAAATATGGAAAGAAAGTGCTGAAACTCTTGCCAGGTCTGTACAGGGTTATGGTCTTGGTCTTGCATTCCTATCTTGGGCACGGTTGAAGAACCCCAGCTTCTTTAACAGCCTCTGCTCCTTCTTTCAGGATAACTTCCTTGCCATGGGGACCTCACTTGAAGAAGAGCTTTGTTTTTGCAATTTGTGCTGCTTCTCACAACTTTTGGCCAGCACAACCTCACTGGGCCTTACCCTGGTACCTGTGAAGCCGAGCTGAGCAGCAGTACTGAGAAGCAGGCTGGGATGGTGCTGCACACCCAAGCTGTGAGATCCTCGAGAGAGAAGCTGCTATGCACAAATAAAGTATGTTAGAGAAAGTATAAGGGGATGAGGCAGGTGTGTGTGGGCTGAAATGGAAAGCCAGGGGCTGGTGTGATAGATTTTTGACAAGACTGGAGGAGAGGCTGAGGAGATCTACTTATTATAGTTTAAAAAATGGTCCCATCAGAAGACTGCCAAGAGTGCTCCACAGTGCAAATTTATGACATGCAGTGGGAGTGATCATGTCTTCTGTACAAGCTAGCTAGAAATAACCCCCACCTTTTTGCCATGAATATTCTAAATGATAGTGCATTTTTTTTTCCCCAAGGAAGCTGTTTGCCTATTGGTGGGGGAAAAAAGGCTCCTACATTAATGATAACTGAAAACTGGTTTGCTTTTTGCAGTTGCAAATTTGAGTGGCAATATTTGTTTGAAATTTTTAATTCCAGTTTTTAATTTTAAAGCAAATATTTTTTCTTTTTCAGAAACACATGTAAGCCTAGAAAACTTAATTTTTCCTTCTCAAACATATTTTGCGGTGGGATATGTCAGCTTTTCTTCTTTATCATTATTGACACCTAGCCACAAAAATAGCTTGCATACACTGCCATGTAACCTGAATATTATGTAATTTAGTAATAAAAAATAAATATTTCAGGGTCCTGCATTTAAACAATTCTTCATTTTAAGCAGATTTGGAATTTGAAGCTTTCTGGAAGATTCTTTAGGAGCATGGCCATGGAGCATTTTGCACCTAAGTGTCCCCAGTGCCATCAGTGAGGGACCATGGCCAGAGAACTTGCCCTGTGAGACACTAAGGGATGTGGGGGTTTTCAGTCTGGGAAAACAACCTACTTTTTTGGGAAACCTGATGGCAACCTGCCAGTGCCTGCTGGAGGAGGCAGAGCTATCTTCTTTTTGGGGGGAGTGCAGCAGCAAGAAGAGAGACAGTGGTCACAAAACGTTCCTGAGAGGTTCAAACATGTGGAGAAGAGGTTTCTGCCCCAAGGACAGTGGAGCTCTGGTTGTCCAGAGAGGCTGCACAGGCTGCTGGGCTGGCCTGTATCCAAGTGAAAAAGACAGTCCTTTCCAGCCAAGGGCTATTTACTGAGAAGAAGCTGAGCTGTAGGCTCTGCATTATTGAGTTTTTCAGAAAGAGATGTCAAAAGGCAGTAGTAAGAGTCCCACAGAAATGTCTAAAGTTTTGAACCTGGGCATTTCTCTGTAGCATTATGTCTGACCAGGAAGGGAAAGGATTTGTGCATATGAAAGCAATATAAATATGTCTACAACTGGAAAAAAACAGATAACATTCAAGCAGATCAATATTATCTCTGGTATCTTATGATGAACGCCCTGAAATAACTGAAACTTCACATCAAGGGGCAAATCTACTGTTTCACAAAATGTTTTACATCTCTGTTTTCCCCTTTTCATCAGGTAACAAGATTGGCTGGTGACTTTTCCTTACTTTTGATTAAAAATAGCCATTCTTCTCACAAGGGCTAATGGTGAACTCTAGGTCTGTGTGCATAGAGTGATACAACATTAAATTAGAGAAGAGCTTATCCCTGAGAAGTTTTATTGTTGGTGGGGGTTCACAGATTGAAAGCCAATTTTCAGTCCCTGAGTAGAATTGCTCCTCTAAATGTAGCACATTTTTTGTAAGCCAAACAAACGTGTCATATGCATGATAAGTAGATCATATTATCTTTTGCACTAGTGACAATTATGGCCTGTCTTTTTCAAGGTTGGATTTTATATATGAGAGGCTCACATATTTATAACATTTTACAAATCTGCCCTCCCTTGGCTCTTCAGGAAAGCAGATAATTTTAAAATGATACTTTATACATGCTTTTCTTAGTGAGTCTTTAATTATCATTTTGTGAGTGTCCATCACCTTAAATGTTCCTTCAAATCCTCAAGCACAAAGCTGGAAAACAATGACCAGGTCTTTGCAGAAATCAGTTATTTTGACACCCACTTGTCTATTGTAAGAAATAAGTTCCCCTAAACTGCCAAATAGAAAAATCTCTACAAGATTTAAAAAAAAACCCCTAATGCCAAGAAATGTGCAGCAATAAATTGTCTTGTGTTTTTTTTTTTGTACAGCCCATGAGGACAGAAAAAGTTCAAGGACCCCATAGCATAATTATTTTTGAGATTAGAAGAATTCCTCTACTTTAGAGGCACCTGGCATTTCAGGCTGATGGGGGGTAACAGGGTCAAATAGTGAATAATATAATAATCTCACAGAAATTTATAAATCTGCAAGTTAAACTGAAGAATTTGCTTTCATGCTTCAAAGCATCTGATGCTTCTCAGGAAGGCAGGCAGGAATTTTCCTTCTTTTTTATTTTTAAATTTATTTTTTATTTTTTAAAATTTCAATTATAGGGACTATATAAGGACTTAGGGAAGCTGCACTATTTCTTGGTGTCTGTTTTGGATTTAATTGACTAATGACCTGACTGGAGACACTGACTCTTCTGATTTTCAGTATCTAATGTTGGTCATGCTGTGGCTGAGAAAAAGTAGCTATAGGAAATGGCCTCAGCTTGCATGACTGTGAGTGGGTCTAATTTATGTTGCATGAGGAATAAACATAAGTATATTCTTTGCCAGGGCTGCCAGTATTCAAAGCGGTGGATTTTGAAGAATTAAGGTGACTAACAAAGTCTCCTGGTCTAAGGAGCCCAAAGCCCTGGACAGTGGAAAAGATGGATTTCTTTAAGGCACAGCTACTAAACCTGTCCAGAAATGGTATTCCAAAGAAGAAAATACACAGGGAAGGGCAATGCTAGGGTAAGCAGACACCTAATGAGGTTCAACAGAAAAAAGAAAATAAAAGATGACAAATAGATATAGCTGTGTCAGAGGCAGGGAAGAGGAGATGTAAAATGAGAACTGCTGAGTGGAGAAATGAATTAGACTTGACAGATATAAAGTGGCAAAATGTTCTTTGCCCATATGAATAGAACAAGAAGAATGGAAAAGTGAGCACCAAGTACAGACCAAGGATGCTCTAGGTACAGATCCCAGAATAAAGAATCAACACTGGAGCACTTAATGTGAGATTTAAGCATGATATAAACCCCCAAGCCAGCTGCCTTCCTTTCTGCAATGACTTGGCTGCAGTTCAGGGGTGCTCTTCTGTTTGCATGTGCCCATGCTCCCTTCCTTGCATGCCCTTACTTGCTGTGCAAATCCCCATTTAGGAAGGATTTGCGAGGGACAGATTATATGTGGAAGGCAGGTTTGCTCAAGATGGCATTTGACAACACAATAACAACAAAATTATTTCACCTCTACCCCAGCAGTGGGAAAATAAGGGCTGAGTGAGCAGACAAGGCAGTGAAAGCACAAAGGAATGAATCAGATAATACCAGCATAACCACACAGGTTGCACACAAGGTCAAGACCACAGAAATGAGGGTGGGGAGAGCTGCTATTTAGACTAAGAGGAGCTGAGATTTAGCAAATGCAGTACAGCCAGGAGTTAAAGGTCTTCTCAAAGGCTGGTCTAGGAAAACTCCATTACTGTGGTTGGCTAAATCTGCTTGATTCTCTTGCTTCCAGAAGCTACACTATAAACCTCACTCTGATATCATTTTAGGAGATTTACCAAAAAGCTTTCTTGCTGTGATGGGCAGATAAAATGTCCTGCTTCCACTGCCCTTGCTGGTTCTGTCTCCTTCTATTCTGGTAGTCAGGGGTCAGGAGATGAGTCAGTACTTGGGGAGATCCTGTTCCCTGTGTTTAACTTCACAATAAGATAGAGGCAGTCAGGTATATTGATCCACTGTGATTACACCACGTCTGCTCTGTTGTTCCCAGGGGCTTGGGCATAAGTACAGCTCATGCTCTTGTTGGGGTTGATTTGTTGGGGAGAACGATGGTCAGAAATATAAGACCGAATTTGCATTGAGATGAACTGAAATGAATTCTCAGCTTGATCGAGATTTTATTTATCCCTGTGTAAAGGAAAAAAACACCAACAAAATAAAACACTTCCAGGCCACTCATTTGTTACTTACTGTATAGCATCCGGAGAGAGGAAATGTATAAAATATCTTGTGAACCAGCAAGACCTGCTAGGAAACCGTATTATGTTCCTCTCTGTTCAACAGGCTGGAAAATCTTAATGTTTCCTGTCATCTTAAACTTCCTCTTTGCTTTATAAATAATTCCTGGATGCAAAACATTTTCTAGTGCCTTGGCCCTGCACCGAGGAATGCCTGCTGAGACAAGCTCCCTGAGACAAAAAACACTCCAACAATTGTCCTCTTGGTGCACTGCCAAGCAATGGAGATTTTCAAGCAGGACCTGAAAACTGAAATACAGCTATGCAGATCATCATCACTTTGAGAAAGGGAAAATTTCTTTACAGGATGGAGGGTTTGTAGAAGTGGTGAAAATAACTTTCTGTGTCTCATGCTGATTTGAACTGAGAAACCAAGCCAAATTGCCATTTGACCCTGCTTAGAGCAGAAAATCTGGAAAAGCATAAAACAGTGCAGAATATCTTCTCTCATACTCCCAGTGTTAAGGAAAGGTCACCCCTGGATTTTCCCTGAGAGCATCCAGGACCCAGAGCTGGGAACAAAGAAGGAAAGATACCTCAGTTCCATTCTCATTCCCCTCTCTGCTCCTAGAGCAAACCCCAGGAGATGGGTGAATCTGCTGGCAGCTGGTGTGAGCTGCCCAGATCAGCAGGACCCCGGGAGCTTTGTCCTGGTGTTTGTTCCAGGGTGCTGCACCTCTACTCATTCAGTGTGGGCAGAGCTGGGACACCAGAGCTGAATCCACCAAAACCAATCTAAACATGCTCACTGCAGCAATCCTGCTGCTATTTCATCAGGTCGGTATGTAATTGTTTCTGTTGCTGGAAGGCTCCATCACCCCCTTCATTAAAATGCAAATTTTACATTAATTAAAAATGCTGGGAGCACTTGCACAATTTATGACCAAATCTTAGAGTTCAGAAGCCCCCATGCTGGGGAGGGGCAGCAAGACAGATTTGAAACTGCTGGAATAAATCCTTATCTCAGAACACTGAGGATGTTTTAGCAGATAAAGGTTCTTTGTGGACTTCTAAAATTAATTTGTTCCACCTAGATTAGGAAACAGACAAAGCAGAAAGCATTCAAGCAGAATTATATTCCTAAAGATAAATGCATCTAAAACTTTTCACACACAAGAAAAAGGAAGAAACGTCACATCTTATGCTTTGATGCAGCAGTAAGTTATCCTCTTTCTTCTCAACCTTCCTTTCCCAATCAGAAATTTTGCATATTCCCCCGTATAGCTGACCTACCCTTACAGCACTGGGAACTTGTCTGCTGGGATTCCTCAGTTTGACTGGAGTAAACCCCATCTGCTACTAATAAATCAGTAAAGGCAGAATTTCTCCTGAGGCGTGCTGGGGTGAATGGGGAGCTGCTCCTCAGTGACACAGAACAGGTCAGCAAGAGGAAAGCCTCAGGCTGTGGCTGCCTGGTTTTCATGCACTGAGCTGGGACTTTTCCAGCTGTGTTCTGCTCTGGGGTGAGGATCTGGAGAGGTGCTGGGGGAGCCTGGGCTCACTGGTGCTCCTCACCTTGCTCCCTCATGGGTATGGCTGCGGTGGGGTCTGTGTCTGGCAGGGGGGAAGGTGGGAGTGACTGGAGTGTGAAAGCCTCCATGAGACCTGGTGACACATTCCTGGCATGTGAAGCCACCTATGCCATCTTGGCATGGCTGGAGCCTTTCACTCTGCCCTAGGGGAGGAAGCTGTGTGATCTCCCTGCTGGGAAGTGCCTGGAGTGAAGGATCAGGCTGTAGGAAATCTTTGCTCTTTCTCCACAGGATACCTCAAGGTTATGGCCAGAGGCTCTGCCTCCTCATTCAGCTAGCCCAATTTCAATTTCCAGCGCCTCCACCTTTCCTGAAAACCAGGCAGACACAACCAGAGGGTCTCATCTTGCTGCCTGCTACGTGCCAATGAGATGTAGCCTTTTTCCTTATTTTCTTTAGGCCATTAGCTTTTCCCATTTGGTTTACACCCAGGGAAACCTGTGGCAAACCTGGTCCTTACTTCTTCTGGGCATGAGCAAATCACAGTGTGTCACTGGGGGAAAAATATCCCTACAGCTGCAAAAATAACCCTGATGTGAAAAAATCTTCTGCCTTGGAAGTGAAATAAATGGTAAAGGAGGGTGGCAGGTCTGTGCACACCCTAGCCTCCTTGCAGGAACAGGAGAAGCAGGAGTGTAACCAGCATCTAAGAGTGTCTGGAAAGAGCTAGGCAGGCTGGCACAGGGATCTCTCCCAATGTGCCACTGGAAGTGCCTGCCCCTGGTGCCTCTCATGCCTGTGTTTGAGGTTCCTGTTTCTGTTCTTTGTCTCCTGGAAAGGATAAGCACACACACCTAACTCCAGCAATGCCTGTGCAGAGCCTGTTTCTGGCACATGTATAAATCAACAGCAATTTCTACCAAGGTAAATTTTGTTAGTCATTATAGAATTGTCATAAGTTGGTCAAAATCCAGCCTGCTGAGGGGCTGTTAATGGGCCCTGGGGAGTCTGGGTATGTGTGTGTACGTGCAGGGATACGTAAGCAAGCAGAAGGGAGGCCAGGACTCAAACCACTGCAGTTATTCTCATTGCAATGCCCGTCCTTGGAGAGATGGGCTCCTCTAGTGCCAAGCACTCTACAAGCCAGGAGTAAAGCAAAGGTTCCTTCTGCAAAGAGCCCACTCTCTGGTTCAGTGACAGCTGTAACAGGTGAATGATATGGAAATGTGTGAGTGTGGAAGAACAGGGTAATTATGGACACTTGCCTTTGCCCAGTCTCACTGTGGGCACAGTGGCACTGCCAGTCCCAGAGCACATGTGCCTTTCTGCAGATTAGATTAGTGACTGCAGATGGGTGAATTTCTGCAAATTTAGGGCATTGAGGATCTGGTCTGTTATTTATGCAGTGATTGAACACAGACATTAATTTCTGTGAGGCAAGATTTTTTATGGCTCCCTATGGATCACACAGCAGATACTGAATTGCTGTCCTTCTGGTTGTAGATAAATCATCTACAAGAGTCCAGGATGATCTGAGACTACATTACTAGGATAGTTTCCACATTCTCAGCCCTGGTACTTAAACACAGTAAATAAAGAAATGAAAGATGATTTGTTGTTCATTCAGTTGAACTATTCTAAGATTTCAGGGGGGAAAAAATCAAAAAATCATCCTGATGGGTCCAGAGTTATAAATAGCAACACTGCACATACTGGGGAAAATGCTGCATTCCTCCTGGTTCTTGTAAGAAAAAGGATTAAGAGAATGTGAAACTCGTAAAATTTATGGCGGCCCTTGGCCGGATGTGATGTGTCAGTGGATGCAAGGCACATACCAGACGTGAAGTCAAGCAGTCACTGAAGATTTATATGTGCTGCATCTCTGTCCCAATAGCACCATATGTTTATATGGACTGTGCATTTATTATTGGAAATTGAAGGACTGCCTCATCACTTCTTACTGGAATCTCATGGATTTGTTTTCTGAAGGACATTGAGAGCAATCCATGCTCCCACTTATATCCTGGGTCTATTTTAGTTTAAAGTAGAATGTAAAATATGTGCTTCTTCTTCTTAGCAAGGAACAAGATTCCTGAAATTAGAGAATGGGTGCAGGCAGCAGCCAGCCACCTCATTTCCATGCTTCTTGCTGTGAAACCTTGTCTTCATATATAGGGATTTTATAAAAAATTTACATTTTCCTGGTACTGTACACATATCCCATCATTCGAGCCGGGTGTGAAACAACTCCCCCGACTGAAAAGCTGCCAAAAATCCAGGAGCATCCCCGGTCTGCAACAGGAATAGTCCTGGAAATCTGTCAAAGCAGAGAGATGGGGGCTGGGGTGTGTGTCTGCTTCCCCAGCAGGCAGGGAGCCCCAGCTGAAGCCTGGCCCCAGTGCCCTGTTTTGCCCCATCGGTGACAGGGACACAGGGGTGGGGCAGAGCTGCTGCTGCCAGAGAACTCACACATGGGTGGTGGAATGGTGAGGGAATGCTGCTGCTGAGAAGGACACACATGGGAACAGGAATAGGCAAGAGAAAATCCTAACGTGCTGTGGGACATGAGGACAGGGAAGGCTCAGTGAGAGCCGTCCAGGAGGCTCTGCCCAGCTCGGAGCCCTCCCCTGAGCAGGCAGGCAGCTGAAAACACGTGCTGCCCTCTTGGCTACCTGTCCTGTGCAGCTGCAGGGATGAGAGCCATTATAGGCTAGAGGAAACCGAGTTGTTTTCCCAGGCACTCATTCCCAGGAGCCGGTGGCAGGTGGGGATGGCCCCGGGATGGGCCCCCCCGGGCAGGGAAGGGAGGGTCCCTGGCACCCTCTGCTGAGCCTGAACGAGTGCCAGCAGCAGGAAGCGATATCCTAAACAAGCACAGCCGTGGGTAGTTGTGGTAGCTAAAACAATATTCCATACTCCATGGAGATGGGATTGTTGTGGTTAACCGACGTGTAATCCACCCTATTAAGCAGTTCCTGCTCTCAGCAAGGCTTACACTATATTTAATGTCATTTTACTTACCTACAGTCTAAGGACTTGCTTTTTTCCTAGTCTAACCCAGGCCTATGTGAGTTTGTCACTTCTGCCTTGCAGAGCTGCTCTTAGGTCACAGTTATCCCAAGGTCACACACACACAGACACACATTTTTAGGGTATATCCTCACTAAGGAATTTAAACAGCCAGGAGGTGTTCCCCAGCCTTAGGCAGGTTTTCTGCCCATTAATAGCATTTCCACATCTCCAGTCAGGCTGCTCACATCTAAAGAGCCAACTGGGAACAGCCTCTGGCCCCTGTTAAATCCTGAACTGTTCCCAGGGATTGCAAGGGGCCGTGCTGGTGGCCCAGCCCTAAGCTGAGCTACGTCAGTGCTGCCAGTTTAGCAACACCTGTGATCGAGTTTCAGGGCTTAAACCTGCAAACCTGGACCTTCAGGATGACTTTGCTCGTGTGGATGTAACCTCTGTTTTCTTCATGGGGAAGGAGAATAAACAGGAAAAACCTCTCACTTATTTACATAAACTATTATGCTGCTTCCCCAAAATGCTGCCTTACTAACACATTACCTGGGCTGGAATCTGTTTAGCTTTTGATTTCACAAGCGATAAGAGACTCTGTACATCACCGCTGCCAGGAAAGGACATGCCAAGGCAGCAGAAGCAACGGGCATCACCCCAGTAGCTCAGACCTGGGCTGTAGGTGCAGACAGGGTGTTTTCAAGGAGGGCAGCACTACCTGCAGCATGGTCTGGGCCAAAACCAGTGTCCCCTCAGTTAAATGGTGGGCAGAATCTAGCTGGAATGGAGACAGGGATACCCAGCTTTGAACTAACATGTAAGTCACATGCTTAAAAGTTACCAGTCTGACCCCAGACACAACAGTGTCACTAAGGCTGAGGGGGTCTTGCCTCTTGTTTGGTCTGGCCATCAGAAACACATCTGAAATCAGATATGAGATGTCTGGAAGAAGCAGGGGTGGAAACAGGGCCCACCCCAACCTTGTGCAAATAAATCCAATCTCTCTTTCACCTTCCTAATTTTGATTTTGTGCTGCAAAGACCCCAAACACCTCCTGGTACAAAAGCAAAAGGAACAGAGAGTGATGTTTATTCTCGAGACTGGCAGCGTTTCAACCCTTGGACCAGACTTCTAAGCTAAAAATTGCCGAACTAGCTGAATACCTCCTTCTGCTCCTGGATTAATGTGTTTGGCTTCTGCTGATTTATGGGAGCTGTCACTTCATGACCTCAGCACGTGCTCTGAAGAAAGTGAGCTTGCACCAGAAACCAGGAGCTACTCACTGGAAAACAAAGCAAAGAGAGATGGATCTGGTCTGTAACTGTGCACTGTGCCCAGGGCTCAGGTGCCCTGTGCTGTCACCACCACAGAACATCTGTGGCTGCTCAGCTGGGAGGAGGGAGAGAGAGACAGATGACATTTGCCATTCCCTTCCTGAGGTGCTCAGTGCCTTCATCCCCCCATAACTCCACTGGCTGCACATCCTCAGCTGTTCCCAGCACCTCTGGGGGTTTCCTGGAGTGTCTGATTAAGGGGCCAGAAGAATGGCACTTGATTAGAGCATGATCTGATCACAGACACTCTGATGTATTTCCCATATTTGAGTGGAAAAAGCTGCAGCTCTTCCCCAGTGTAAAGGTAAAAGATTGACCTGGTGTGTCTGCAGAAGGAAAGGCCTCAGCAATGGAAAAAAGCAGAAAGACAGAGCAGTGATAACAGAGGGACAGCTTTCCACACACACTGAGCTGGCAAGGACACAAAGGACATACACAGAGGATTCAATTTTTTTTCCTAATTTCATCTGACATTTAGCAATTGTAACTTTTCATTTGAGTAATAAATGGGTTTGTCCTTTCCAGCAAAACTGCCATGGACATATTATTCCCTTTATGGTGTGTTTTGCTGAATTCCAGATGTTGCTGTTTATTCAAGTGAAAGTTCAAACAAAGAAGAGTCAAAAACAAAAAAAGAAATTTTGCTCAAAACAAAAAAGAAAATAAGATTTTGAAAGCAGTTAGTTTGTGCAGGTATTACTGTTACAGGAAACTTTACACTGAACTGAATTACAGCAATGCAGTGAATCATTCCAGGGGAGTGAAAATGACTGTCAGTGCTTGCTTCTCCCATTAACCTTTTATAATGTGAGCTTGTAAAATAATATGTGGTCTGGGAGATGAGGAAAAAAAAAAGAGTACTCATTGAGCCAGCCTCCACAAGAGAAATTGTCATCTTGCCTGATGTAATGATGAAAGAAATAACCCTTTGCTTATCCAGTCTACCCCTATATCAAGTGCCTCTCTCTACAGGCAGAGATAGAGCAACCAAAGGAAACACATGATTAAAGATGGGGCTTGTTCAGGTTATGCCCAATTGTTTCTTTCTCAGGTGAGATCCATGTGCTCGGTGCTGCACAAAGTAAACCCTGATCCTCACTAGAACACTGAAAGGCACTTCAAGTCCTTGTTCAGAGATGAGAAGATGAAACGTTCTTCAGATGCTTTGTCATTAATTGAAATCTAATTGCTTGCATTTTAACTGGCTTTTAATCTTGGGAACGAGTCCCTCTGGAACCAGCCCAGGTGGCTGTAGAGCAGCCTTGGGGTGGCTCTGAATAGCAAACCTCTGATGATGCTTGTGTCTTGGTTCTGGAGTGAGAAGATGACATAAAGCTGAATTTTTTTCTTTCTGCATAACTAAATTGAGGCTGTGAATTTGCCTCCAGTTTTGGTAGATCTCCTCCCTATGGCAAAGGAAAATAAGCAGAGCAAAAGCATGGGGTTTGTTTTAATCACATGGAGGATGTTCAAAAGCGTGGCTTGCTACCTGCTGTTGGTAGCTGAAGGCTGCTGAGATATTTAGCAGTCTATTTGAAATGATTGCATTCCCTCGGACTTCATTTTTAGATCCTAATTTAGCCTTTCATCCCTGTCAAGTGGGATGGAATCACCCCTAACAGGTAACCCACTCCTGCCTGAGGAGGTTTTGATGTGCTTGCCCACCCATCACTTGGCTGCTGCAATGAGGGACAGAGGTGGAGAGGGAGTATTCCCTGTGGCATATGGACAGGATGGAGAGTTTTCCTGAAGCCATTGGGAACTGAGAACCACCTCCTTAGGAGGCCAAGAGGCTGATACCTCCCCAGTCCAATGGAGGTGAAAATAAAGGTGTGTGACATCAGGAGTGAGTAGACCTTATAGTGGGCTGGAAATGAACAGCAGTGCAAAATCAGCACAAAGCACAAACTATAGGTAGCTTCTCCCTGGCCAGTTTTAATGTTTGGCAAGTTCCTGAGCAGCCTTTCCCTTCAGCAACCCTTGGAGCACTCCAAGAGCTGGTCAGGTTCTTATGGAGCTGCTCTTGCCCTGTGCAGATGTGAGGGATTAGTCACAGCTCAGGGAGATGTGCTGGGGCCTGCCTGTGCCATCCAGCAGCTCACAGCTCTCCCTCCATCTCACAGCAACCAGAGAATCATGGAACCATTCAGGCTGGAAAAACCCTTTAAGACCACCAAGTCCAAACATTAGCCAGCACTGACAACTCCCCCACTAAACCATGTTCCTCAATGCCACATCTACATGGTTTTTAAATGCCTTCAGGGATGGTGACTCCACCACTGCCTTGAACAGCCTGTTCCAGTGCTTGACTACCCTTTCCATGAAGAAATTTTTCCTAATAACAAATCTAAACCTCCCCTGGTGCATCCTGAGGCCCCTGGAACTGATCTTGTGACAGATTTGAGGTAGTCTTGGTGTGGGTTTCTGGGTGCTGGCAGGAGACTGCCACACAACAGAAATGCTGGTGATGCTGAGTGAAGGACTCCTTGTCCTCTGGCTCTGTGTCTTCATTCCACGTGAGACATCACAGGGAGATAAGGAGGACATGTCCATGCTGGGAGTGGTTGCCTTGGAGCAGAAGAGTTGAAGTGCAAATTGAAGACTAAAATGTGAAATACTTGTGCTCAGACAGATTTTTTTGAGTACTTTGCCCCTGCTCACGAAGAGGTTTGATCTTATTTCCCTCAGGAGCACTTTATCCCCTTTCACAAGGAGCAGAGGTACTAATGGGTGGCTGTCCTCATGAACCTTTGTGGCTCCCTGCCACAAAAACTACCAAAAGTAATTTGGCAGCTCCCCAGGGCTTCTGTTTCCCTTAGGTTTGGTTTCTCCTTAATTAAAAACTCACCAGGTATCAAACAGGTTTTTGTTTTTATTTGATTTGGCTGGCTTTGAGAAGGGGGAAGGGGAAACAACCTTTCCTCTACTTCTTAGCAGGAATATTTACCTATGGACATAGCTTAATCTGATTTTCAAGCAAACAGATCAATATTTGCTTTTCACCACATCGAAACTTGCTGTTAGCATTCCTAGTACAGAAATTAATACATGTTGATGTTAGTTAGGGGCCATTGATTTGTCTGGTGTATGTAGGTATAGTCTGCTCCAATTCAGCAGAGTCAGTATATTCCACCAGAGAGGCTGCCCTCATATATTTCACAGTTGTATCAAGCTCAGTTTCCCAAATTAAATTGCAATCAAGATAGAAAAGAAATGATGAATGGAAAATTAACTGCATGAGATCAAACAGGAATCAGCATGGGCACCTGGGCGTGTGGAGCAGAGCTTCATTTTAAGGAGGAGAGTGCTGTTGCAGGCTGGATTACTGCTATCCCTTGCCTGACTGCCTAAACCTGCATATCTCAAGCTTCCCAGGTCACAAGGTTATTCATATTTACTTCCATTATAGCCCCTGCTAGGGCACTAATGCACCACTCCTTTTGTGTTTGCCATGAAGAAATACATAGCATTAGTCTGCCGGCAGTCTACACAGACAAGGTAAGTAGAAAGTGGTAGATAATGCTATTGTTATATTTATTTACAAGCTGGGAAGGTTCAGGGAAGGAGATTAAGGGACATGCCTGTGGATGGAACAGTTACAGACTGATCTCCCAAGATCCCTGTTAGTGTCCTCCTTGTATGGCCACCTCTCCCAGGACAGCACCCTGGTCTCATTGGAACAAACAAAATTTGAGCTGTGCCAACTATCCCTGTAAAATGACCTTTCCAAAACATGGAAACATGTATTTTACAAACAGATACACCTTTTCTCTGCAAATTAGTAGTAGGGACCCATTAGAGCTACTACAGGTATCTCTGGCTTGTTACCAGTATTGCCAATGATGCTTTGAAGGCAGATGCTACTGAATGTTGCCATGGGCAAGACTTTCTTCCCTGGGCTTGTAAACACCCCAATGTGTAATACAGTGGCTGGTGAGGAGTGGTAGCTTGGTGAGACATTTGTTTAATCACCAACAAGAACACTCAGGACCTGGAACACGTGCACTGCACTGTGGTATGATCTAAGAAGCTATTTAAGGTCTCAGCTGGAAAACAAACACAGAAAATATAACCATGGATTACACGGCTGTTTGAGATCGACGTAGATACACTGTTTTGACAGCAGAAATTATAAACAGCTCATTTTTGTTGACCTGTGCCCTACAATCTGTTTGAAAGTAATTCCTGCATTTTATCTGAGAAACTGATGGTGGAAAACATTGCTTGCACGGAAAATATTGTCTCGGCCATCTCTTGCCCAATGGTTTGTTTCGAAATTGTGATTAACCAAGCTAATGCTCATTCTTCCTTGGCAGTACCTGAGTGTGAGTCCCCAAGGCACTGTCGCTGACTGATGGGTCTGTGCTGATGACTCAGAGCCCACATGTCTGTGATGGGCTGATAAAAACAGGATGACACTTCAGATGAAACAAACCATGAGAGACCCACACATATCAGCCTATTCCACAATACTTTCACCAGTGCTGGAGGAGGAAAGTGGAAAAGGGAGATAGAGTAAGGAGAAAGGCAATAAGAGGAAAATCAGAGCATGGATCAGGCAGGACACATTAGAAAACATTTCCAAAACAGAGAAAAGTGGCTCCCACACAGAAATCTGCTCTGCTTTGTCCTGCTTACTTAACAGAAGCACTGCAAGCTTCCCACACCTCTCTTTTTGTTACTGGTGACAGCGTGAGAAAACTAGGCTGTTTCACTAGGCTGTTTCTCTTCCTCACTCTTAGACTTGACCTGCTGCTTGCTCTTCCCTTCTTAGGAGAGTGACAAGGTGGAGACTGGGGCTCAGAGCATCCTTCCTGGAGCTAAGGCCAGCAAGACACTAAACAGGTAGGTTTGGGCAGGTTTGACCAAACAGTTGTTGCTGTGTTACTGCCAGGTGCTGTGAGCAAGGCAGAAACTATAAGGAGAGGAAGGAAAGTTTCTCATACTGCTGGAAGCAGTTTAGGCTGGCTTCACTGTCCTCTGAACTGTGCAGGCAGAGGTCAATGGTGCCTGTGTGGGAGCAACAGCATTGCTGCACCTGTGATAGGCAGAGGGTTTTGCTAAATTAGTCTAAAGATTAGACCTCTCTTTACAAACCTGTCTGGATAAGAAGAGCAGCTCATTTTATACACTCTAAGTGTGTTTCTCTGGGACTCAGGTCCTTCAGGCTCCAAGAAACCCCTCCCCAGTGAGAGAGCCATTGCTAGACCTGTGTCTACCCAGGCTAGCTCATCTGCTCAGTTGGCTCTGAGAAAACTTCTTATGGAACTATCATTGTGGGCCATTTTCTGGTCTGGATCAGTGCCTGCTTTTTGCACATGTATTTGTCCTTCAATCTTTGCCCAGCAGCATTGCTGCCAGGGCCAAAACTGGGCTTTCATTGTTGCAGTTATAGGAGTCACTAGACCCGGAGAGGATGCAGAGTCAAAGCCAAGCAAGCTGTTTCTCCCCAGAGACTGGTTTTCATCTGCATGTTATTATGTTCAAAATCTGCATTTATGGAAGATATTCTTAAGACAAGAGCAATTGAGACCTCTTGTCTGGTTGTGCTCTGCCTACCCACTCCTGGCCAAACAAATTGCTCCCAGAACATGACAGCCAGCTGGGTGCCAGTCCCAATCTGCTTCTGTCATCTATAAAGCACTGTGGTTGATCATCTCTGACATAAGTCAGTTGTCACCAGCACCTCCCCACGTTCGTGCCATAACTGCTCCCTATGCAGGTTCCCAAGCCCTGATCCTCTCTCCAGGGGTGCTCTCCCTGTCTCCCTCATACAGAGTGGGACATCACGAGGTCACCTCAGGTAGGGTAGACACAGAGAAACTGCCTGGTGGGAATAATCCATATTTCATACCCTGTGCAGCAGTTGCTTGTGAGAGAGTTTGATGGTCTGAGGACAAAAACTATGCTGACATTGGAGCTAATATTCTATTGATATGGAAGCCTCCAGGCTTGTGCCCTGGTCCTATTTATTCCCTAAATCAGACATGGCCCAAACAACCTAGCTTCAGTAAGGTATGAAGGGAAAATATCAGTCTAATGCACCATAGAAGACAGACCCTCACTCTGGGAGCGTAGAAGATCCTACCCAAGGCTTGACAAGCAGCCTGGGGCTTGGTGCTAGAGGGAACACAGCAGCTCTGTGCCCATACCAGTGGTGTTCACACTCACTTGGGCAGCATTTGTGCTGCCACCTCTATGGTCTTCTGCTGCCAGACCCATCTTAAAATTAAGCAATCACGTTTTTAACTCAGTATCTTCTACTCTCATCAGTTCTTACAGAGCAGGGTCTGGGCAGGAAACATCTGTTTCAGTGACTGCAGCAGCCAGAGCAGTCAAGTGGGCTCTGGCAAAACAGGGAGTAAACAAAGCTCGTGCATAACAAAGTGGTGTCCGGCAGCAAATTCCTCCTCTCAGAAAGAAAACGGAATCTCACCCTTGTTTCCCCCAATCCTGTTTCCCGGTTAAGCCCCAACGATTTCAAGCATCCCAGGCATGCAAGGAAACACTGTTGATGTCAGGCAGTCGGAGGCCTGCCGGGAAGAGGGGATGGAGCTCAGGAAGTCTGGGCCCCTGGCAATGAAACAAATACTGTGTGGAGAGCATTTTCTGGGTCATAAAAGGGTTTCCCCAGTGTTCAAACTGTCTGAGACAATTTTCTATTTAAACTCCCCAGCTATAGCCTGAGGAAGGGGCAGTGGAGCACAAAGTGAATCACCCATCCTGTCCAAGAGAATCCCGAGGTGGGAGATTTCCTGCCTTTGGAAGGAAAACAAGACACACAATCACTGCTGGTGCCAGAGGGGAATCCAACACCATCTAACAGGGATCTCAGTGAGTCCATCCATGAGCCCAGACATTTATTCCATCTGCCACTGATGCCCCATGCTCAGGAAAACGTGAGCTGGAGCTCTCTCACTGGTGGGTCTGCTGTGCTGGAGTAGGGCCACAAAACAGGGCAGGTTGTCCCAGCACAAAGCCCAGCTGCAGCCAGGTTGTGCCAGTGGAGGAGGTGTTTAGTCACCAACACCATGCTCCTCCCAGCCACTGGAAGCAAGGGGAGCTTCCCTTCCCAGCTCCATTTCTCATGGAGGCAAACTGTTGTCAAGGCAATCAAGTCCACACTGGTTCATGAGCTGCATAGTGTGGTACTCTCTGGTCACCTCACTGAAGGACTCCTACAGAAAATTATTAATCAGAGGAAGGTTCAAGTTACAAAACACCATTATTCACTGAATCAGCACTGAATCATGTCCATACTCAGCACGTAAAGCAGACTTTAGCCACAGGAATGCTTAAACTGCTGACTGTGATGAGGAAAGTTGTGAAGGTGATAAAATTTGCAGCATTAGCTGAGCTACACCTTTTTAAACTCAGTTATCTACAGCACTCAAGCTTTAAATTTGTACTTTGGGCTAAATTTTGTGTCATTTTGTATATTTTAAATTGTATTAAGGAAGGCACTTTGAAAATATTCTGGGTCTATTTTCCCCCTCATTGAATCATTGAGAGTTTCAACGGGAGTATCCCAGGCAACACAGAAAAGTTGTGTGTATGTGTTTGAAGAATCACTGCGGTCAGACATGCAAAATATTCATCTGCTAAAAATTCAGTGAGCTGATTCAATCACACTCATATCATTTTAATAAGTTACCTTTTTACAGGAAGGTTTCATATTAGATGAGACAGTTTTTGCTGTGTCACTCCAGCTTCACATCAAATGGAAAAGATACAGGTGATGCAGGTCACCTGTGTCAGACGGAGGCTGCCCTAAAAATACCGGTTTTGAGAACTTGCTCTATTTAATGGTAACATTTGCAACCATTTGCAACAATTAGCACATTATGCTAATTTTAAAAAATCCATTTATTTGACTAGCTTTGCATTAGCGCTTAATTAAGCATTGTATTTAACTATGCACTTTCATAGTAAGTCCTTATTTTATTCATTAGAGAAGTAAATTTCTACTTGAAATATTTGGTAAACGAATAAGGGGAAGTATCTTTGTCTGCAAGTGTGCTAGAGGTGCAGTTCTCAGTCGTGGTGTCTTTATGAAAAGGTTTTTGAATGTTTGACAGGAAAGGTGGGATTTGCCCAACCAACTCCAGATGTTCACGCTGCAAATTTCTGCCTGTGAGCTAAGAGTCTAGAGTGTTTTTATAGTGAATGGAAAAATACAGACACTTCAGGATGCATTTCCCCTAATCCTAATGTCTGCAACAGCTCTGATATCACACTCTGAAAGTGCCTGTTTCTTTCTCCTGGCTCTAAAGGGAACCCCTAAAGTGACTGGCTCTGACGCAGATGTCCAGGCTATGTCTGCACTAGAAAAGTAAAATGCCAGGGATCATTCCTTGGCACTGAAGACGAGGGGCAAAGAATGGCACAAAATGCTCTTGCCCTCAGAAGTAGTGAGATATCCCTCCACTCACTGCTACTGCCCTGCCCTGCCCTGAGCCCACCAGGCCTTTGGGAGAGCACTGGGTGGCCCAGGTTGAAATAATGCTGAGGACAAGCAGCTGGGATGGTGTAGAAGCACTTTGGATGGCCACAGGAGGAAGCTGCAGTAGCGGACCCAGGAAGAGAATTTTGTGTTGTAGACATGCCAAAGAATAGAAGTGAATCCTATGAAATGTCTTGGAGATCTTCAGGTCCTCCGCTTCTGCCTTCACTGCCTGTAATTTGTGAATGAAAATATGTTAAAATATGTTGCTGCTTGGAGGCTGTAGGTGTTTCTTCTGGAACAGAACTATGGTTTCTGGTTAAAACTTGGCTGCTCTGACCTTTCCTCTTATCCTTCCTGAAGCAGAAAGGCATTTTTTGTCAGTGCTTCCAGCTCTTTTCACAAACTATGCAGGAAGAGAATGGCTCATTTACCTCCACAGAGATTTCTCTAAATTGATTTCCCTCCAGTGGATTTGTGCTGCTGGAAGGATTAAGGGTTTCACTTGTTATGTGGTGATTATGAAAATCATTGGGGACAGAATTGCAAGATCAAGCAATGCTAAACCCAAAGGGCTTTGTAAGTGAACTTTTGCTGCTCCTTTGATGTCAGCACAGGACTCTTCTCATCCGTACCAGAGTCAGTTGCCAATTGCACCCACCAAAGCACCAGCATCCCTTTGTAAACTCTCAGTCTGGTTGGAACATTAGTTGTCAATATAATGGAAAAATCTAATCCTTTATTTCATCTAGATTTCATAGTGGAAGCACACTGTTTTAGGTTTACTTTTTACCCTGTAAAAACTGTTTGTTTGTAAACTGTTTCATTATTTTGAAATAAAATTTCTCATTTTTCATCTTTCAATCGCCCTCTCTTGTGTCTGCCAGACAGAAATATCACTGTCACTATGATCTATTGCTGTGGGTATGTACTATATATGCTAAATCTATCAGACTCTGACCACAGTTTTAGTAATGGTGCAAGTATAGCATGGCCATGATCAGAGTCTGTCTGCTGGGGAATAACACCTGAGTTAATTTCATGTAGCTGGGACCCCTGATTCTTCACCTTTTTTTGCTTTGTCTCAGCAGTTCCAGAGCGACTTCTCCATACAGCAGCATAAATGAGAAGCAAGTCTGACCCCAGACACTGAGGACAGACAGAAATGAAAAATAAAACTCAAACCCAAGGAATTGATGTTTCAGTTCAATTGCAACATAAAAAGTAGCAGAAATGAGATGTGCAAATCTGAGGGGAATCTAGAGATCTTGACATGTCATTACAACTGCTTCTTTTTACTATGAAGTCTTGTTCTTTGATAAGACATTGCTGAGTAATTTCATCTATATGCCTTCTCTTCCATGTAAAAATACTGGTTTTCAATTAAGGAAGCTTACTTTTGTTATGAGTGGTTAGATTTTATTCCTGAAGCATTAAAACAGAATAAAAAATATTGATAGGAAGAGTGCTTATATATATCACAGGCAAAATTCCTAAAGACAAGGAGTTCTTGAAAATTGGTCTCTAGACCAATTTTTGCACAAATTAGAAGTGCTGTGAAAAATGATAATCCATATTAATTAAATCTTTTGGTGTTAGAGAACAAATTGAGGCACATGTGAAAGCTGAAGGGATTTGTAATGTGAGTCAGTCTTTCTGCCTCTAGGTCACCACTTCAGAGTTGGTGTGGGCTAGTAGCAACTGAAAGTCATTATTCTCTGACAGCTGCTTGGAGACCTCTGGGAAATGAGTTTGTGTTATCCTGCTAGCAGTGGTAGTGACTGATGTAGCACCAAATAATCTATCCTCCCTGCAGGGGGTAATTGGTATTTTCCTCCATGATGGCAAACAGAGAGTCTGTAGCTAAAACAGGCATAAAACAAAATGATCATCCTCTCATTGTATCACCAGCATCGGCCACATATTTTAATGTTCAGCCCCCAAAGTGCTAGTGCTGTGTGCACCTTATCACCACGGGGTCTGAACTCTGAACACAGGCACTGTCAGCAGGATGGCCCCTGAGGACTGGCATTGCTCTGCTTGCTGGTAATGCTCCCACAAAGGAAGAGCTGAGGAAGGGAAGGGAGGTGAACCTCTCCAAGAGTCCCTAGGATGTGTCGTTAGTCCCACCACGTGTGCTGCCTGCAATGGCACAGCTCCTGTTTGTTTCTGTCATGGAATTGGGCTCAAAGCACTGTAAATGAATGACCTGTTGGTCAGGTTCCTCCTGCTCACTGCCTGACTCCGTCACCATTCACTCCTGTCCTCCTGAAATTTTGGGTTGGTTTCCTGACTGGCAGCATCAGCATGTGTCAGCTGACGTACCTCTGAGCACAGGAGCATGTTAACCAGAGGGCCCAAAACAGCTTTAGATGGGCAGCTGAAGTTAAATATCAACAAACTTTGGGTGAGGAAAAGCTGCCAGAATGCCTTGTTGGCATTTTACATTCTTGTAAATATTTTGCAATTGTTATTGCAAAAATTTGCAAAGATATTGTCTTCATCACATGTTTTGATCTACTACTAACACTCCCCAAATCCAAATTTACTGTTCTTTGTCAGTTGTAGAGACACTGACTCACATCTCAGTCAAAGCTCTCTCAGTTTACCCTGACCATATGTAAAAATTGGGGTCTAACCTCCACTGGAATTTCCTGTTACTTCTCTGGTGGGGTCTGACTGAAGGAGGGATCTGCATCTAGAAGCACTTTCCTGGCAGACTTTTCTTGCTGTGTTTTTCCCATCTACCTCCCTATGCTCTCAGGCTTGCTGTGCTTTGTGACTGATGCAGCCTCCTACAGACACTGGTGGTTCACTTAATTCAAAACCAAAGGTTCAAACCAGAAGTGTTGCTCTCCAGAGAGGCCTGTCTCACCCCTCTGTCTGAAAACTGCTTGGAATGGTGCACTCACACTTATGTGTATGTACCTCTGAGGTGCCTGGTAGAAGGAAACCTGCATCTTAGCATGTGCATTTCTAGAAAGAGTTAACAAAATGGAGCTAATATTCAGGAGAAATTTTAAAAAGTACTTTGTAGACCTGAAAAAATATGTTAAAAGATTTAAAGTGACCAGTTTGATTTATAAAGAAAAAGAAGATTTAGTGGCAACTCAAGTTACAGTCAATAAAAAGTCTACAATGTTAAACAGCTTTTTAAATCTAATGGAGAAGGACATGACAAGAAACAGTGGCTGGAAGCTGAAGCCAGACAAATTGAAGTGCAGTCTCATAAACCATAACTCCCATAAAGCACTGTGCAACCAAGGGGAAAGTTCAGTGATGAATCTGACTCAATGCAGATCATTGCTGGGAGGTGACAGCTGTGTCACCATCTGCAACAAATTTTTAAGCATGTTGTGATCAGACTCAACTGTCCAATGTGTGATCTGAGCAACCACAGTCAACACCTGGGATCCTCGTGCCATATGAGGAGTTCTGGGAAGTCTGAGATATCCAGACAGGACTGGCCAGACATGCCACAAAAACCCTTTTGGAGTAGAAGCTAGAAACTACGAAGGACACATTAATGAATCTGCAAGGATGCTGGACTATGGCAAGGAGGATGGCTGAGTCTAGTCCCAGTTGCCCAGAATCCTCTTACAGACAGTAGGCTACTCAAAAATGGAGTTCTGAAATAAATCTGGTGAACCATGACATGAAAATAGCTATTTGTCTCTGTGCATTATAAAATGAGAGCAGGGAATTTGGCTAAGATATTGATATCTTGCTGTAGGTATTTAAGCTGTGAGATGAATATAGCATTCAGTGATTAAATGAAATGCTCTGATACCACCACAATGTTTTTAGATATGTTGGATTCTAAATTGCAAGATTTTAACTTTTTCATCTAAATTTTTGATAGTAATTAACAACATATGTCCAGAAATTCAATGTTTTACCCTAGGCCAAACTAAAAAAGTAAGATAGAATACAAGTTATTCCAGTGTTATCAATGAAAATAAAACAAAACATTCACCCATTGAAATCAGAAATTCTCTCTTCTCTCCCGGAAACATCCCAGGCCAATTTGTGAAGTTTGATGAATATATAACTACTGATGTGATATGTATTGCTATTGCCCAGAAATCTCTTTGCCTGAATACAGAATCCCAGCAGTTCAATGACAACCTCATGCCATATGAACGTTGTTGTGCAATGTCCAAGCCTATGACTGAATGTTGCTCATAGGCTTCACACACAGTGAAGCAAGCAGGAAAGAAGAGGAGAGGAAGAAGTAAGGGAAAGATCAGAAGATGGTTTGCTCCAGTGGCCTTTGCCATCCAGTTGCTGCTGTACCTAAGGCAACATAAATTTTTCCCAGTCCTCTGCTTGGGCTCTCTAGCTGGAACAGACCATTGTCCCCTTTGGATGACTGCACTTTCCACCACTGCTGCACAAGATTAGGTGTGTAGTCCAAGTCTGAATTGTGAAGGAAAGTGCAGAGAAGTGGCAGCAAAGACAAATGCTGTGACCAGGGCTGGCAGAGGTGTGGGACACTGAAGCCAGCTGGGTGCAGAGCAGCAGCACTTTGTCCTGTGCACACCCAGTGCTGTTGGAGAGGCACGTGGTACCACACCCTGCAAACATAGAACTGCCAGTGAGCAGAGGTACACAGAGGTCAAGATTATTTTTAGAGACATAAAATTAATGGCCTTCTTTCCTGAATCATTGTTTGGGGCAGCTCCTGCTAGGAAATACACACCACCTTTAAAGGTGTGTTTACCTACTCAACACCTTTAAAGTTTGTTTACCTGCTGTACGTATGGTTTGGGCTTCAGAGGGCAGATATGTTCAAAGAAAAGGCAATCTATCAATCAGCCACAAGCAAGTCTTTTAGGACACACAGATTATCACATTAAATTGTTCTAGAAGTGCTGGAGTCATAGGCCAAGATGTTCCTATAGTCCCTAAAGGAAAGTAGGCCATGGTCTGAGCCATGACATGGCATCTCCTTTTGAAGAAATGGTTTTTAAGGTGTCAGCAAGGCCTGTCATTGTTTTAGCAGGTGTTGCCTACAACTCCCCTCTCCCTCACTGGCTTCTTCTAAAGTGACTATTTAAAAAAAATCTTGTCTGCAGTAGTATTTTAGTACTATTCATTGTAACTTCAGGAGTGTCTCTGCAAATTGAAATGGCTCCCATTTGGCAAATATGCTTTCCTGGTCCTGGCCTCACAGGGGATAGAGGGATAGGTGACAGTCAGAGGTGACTCAAGACACACCCTTGCAGTGGTACAGTGTAGACTTCAGTCGCTGGAGCACAGAGGCTGGGTCCACAAGTGCTTCTGCATGTGCTGTTACCTGAGCCAGTCCTGAGCTGAGATCTGCCAGCCCTTCATGGAGGGAGTGCAATTGCTCTTGGATTTGATTGCTGAGTGCTCAGGGTGCTTGAGAAATCTTAGGACATCCGTCTTGGGTGAGCCAAGCAGATGGATATGTAACTCCTGCCTTAGCCCCAGGGTCCTGGAGCTTCAGGAAGACTCCCAGACTTCAGGGCTAAAGCAGGAGTTACATATCCATCTGCTTAACTCCACCAAGAAAAGAGCATTGGGCCAGCTCCCACTTAAAAGCTGCAGAAACTCAGAAGCTAAAACACAAGGCACTGGTGGGGTTTAGATGCCCTAGGGCAAGGCAGCATTTCAGGCTGAAGTTCTGGATCTAAAGATTCCCCACTTTGGGGAAAGTTTACATTGCATCTGCCCTTCTTAGGGTCAGTGCACTGCAGAGTGTCCCTCAGCTAATGCCACAACATCATCACCATGCCAAAGTCCTCACATGAGCCCCGTGGCCAAGTACTCATCCTTTGCCCTGTGATGATGGGAAGGTTGATGGCTGGATCCTGTCCAGACAAGGATGGAGATCCTGGACGGGGCACATGCTGAAGCACGGGGAGGAGAAACTTCTCTCGCTGGCTCTCATCCAGACTTCCAAAGCAGCAGAGCCAAGGGAATCATGTGAAACTTAAGCACAGAGTCAGCACTTCAAGGGCTTCAGCACTTAAATCATTGGCAGTCACTGTTTAGAGTAAAAACTTAATTGACCTTTCTGATACCTACCTGATGCACTCCATCAAAAATATGCTGTTTCTTTTTTTCTTTTTTTTTTTTTCTTTTTTTTTTTTTTTTTTGTGGGCTACATTACCTTCTTAGGTAAAAATTTAGGAAGAATATGTCCATTAACACAGTTGAATCAAATGGCAATTACTGGATAGTCAGACAGCATGGAGCCTGTACTTTTAATGCAATTAAATCTCTCATGGCTTAATAAATTAATTACAGTAATGTAGTCAAGACTGAAGTTCAAGAAGCACAATTGTGAGAGTTCCTTTGTTTTGAAATACATAAGCATTGAGATTCTTAAAAGGGAATTTTGCCCACTCTGAGGCCTTGACTGCTGCATTATTTCAATAAGGCACTTAAAAATATGTGGATTTTTGATATGGTATTTTTATTTTTTTGCTTTGCATAAGCTTTACAAAATTGGACTGATTTTTTTTTAATGTAAATGAAATTACCAGCATTTTTGTATCCTAAAATCCTTTGAAAACAAAAAAGAATTCTGCTCTGCTATGCTCTGGTGTGTCAGAAGAGCAGGACTTCTGCAGGTGCTCACCACTCCTTAAAGGAATGCAGGAGACTCTTGTATCTCTTGGAGAAACGTGCTCCTCATTTTTCCATACAGGTTGACATGGCAAGAGGCTCAGAGGAGATAGCAAGATGTTTAGGTGGGAATTGCCCAAATCTCAAAAACTTAGTCAGCATTAAGTTACAGTCTTTATGAAAGAGTGAGAGACAATTCTCACCTTCCTTCCCCAGACTCACCCCCCTCATTCTCATTAGGCTTCCTGTGGCATTTTAGGGCTCATGCAGGAAACAGATCTGAACTCAGGGGAAAAGAAACAAAAGTTGTTTTCTGGTGGATCTGTTCCCTGAACTGACTTGCTTCTCTTCATCAGGCAGTGCTAGTAAATAATAGTTCATTTTGCTTTGAGGCTCTTGGGAGTACCAAGGCAGAGAGGCAGACTTTTCAGGGCCCATAAGGACCAGTCTGTGTTTCTCAGCCTGCTGCTGCATATGAAAGCATGGCTTACTCTTAAGGAACATTATAGGACTTGCAGAACAAGCTGTTTAGAATCCTCCTTGCCCACAAGCCACAGACCAATGTAATTTCTACAAAAATGATAAAAGCCTCCTAACTCCTGGCTTTCCATGGCTTAGGCACAATCTCAGATGCCTCAGTGCTCCTTTTAATTTGTTAGCTCTAAACAGCTAACAAGCAAGGTGAGGGATGTGCCAGTAGAGACAGCCAGCAGGTCCTCACAGCCACTGGATTTGTGACTCACATGCTGAGGGTATTTATTCACGTGCTGAGAGTATTCATCCACCCCTGCAGCACTAGTGAGAGTGCAGGATGTGTGCTGCTTCTTGATGGTGGTGACAACTCTGAACAGCATCATCCCTCAGTCACCTTGTGCTTCAAGGACTGATCCCCAGGATGGAGCATTGCCATTTATCAGGATGATTAGCTGGGGCCTAATGTGCAGTTTGGTCACTGCACTTATGGAAGGAGAAGCTGGAAGAGCTTCAGAGGGGAGCAGCATGAATGATTTAAGGTCCAGAAGATAAGATTTGTGGATTCAAAGGACTTGGGGAACATCAGTCTGGGCGACAGGTGACTGCCAGGGAAAGATGAATGTTTGAAACAAGGCAAAAATGCCCTAAGAAAGGAGGGAAATAATCTCTGCGTGGAAAGGAATCAGAGATTATGGATTTTAACTACAGCAAAAAAGACTTCAGTTAGAAATTATGAGAAACTTTCTCAATAAAATATTGAAGCATGGAATTCGATGCCCAAGGGAAGCTGTGAAACTTTCACACCAGTTTTTTT
>VWYP01000433.1:71869-83583 GCA_013400435.1 Pycnonotus jocosus | reverse complement strand
TTTTTTAGGACAGATTAGAGAAGCACCTATGAGCATTAATTTCAGTACTGTCAAACTTGTCTTAGGGAAAGAGATCTGCATAGTGACCTCTCAGATTCTCATTCAGGCTGGTTTTCTGTGATGATATATTAACCTGTGAAAC
This sequence comes from Pycnonotus jocosus, assembly GCA_013400435.1. Lineage (NCBI taxonomy): Eukaryota > Metazoa > Chordata > Aves > Passeriformes > Pycnonotidae > Pycnonotus > Pycnonotus jocosus. The sequence goes on along the minus strand of VWYP01000433.1, from coordinate 83,441 downwards.
TTTGTCATAGAAAGTAATTTCTCTGCAACAAGTGAGCTGCAGCCACCTGGTATTTCTGTGTGTGTTGTGGCAGCTTCGCAGCTGGGCATGGCTGTGCTGCAGAGCTGCTCAAAGCAGGAGTGCAGAGCCCAGGGACACAGCACAGGAATGCAAAGCTGAATTGTGAACGAGAGACTAGCTAATGGTGCAGCTCTTGAGAGGGGTGTCCTGTAATTCTTAAGGACTGCAAATGGTCAAGACCTCAGTTGAAGTTCTGAAAGGGAGTGGGTACTGATTTCTCTAGAGAATCAGGTTAGGTGTGAGTTGTGCTTTTCCCCTGAAACTCAAAGCCATTGCAGACTCATAAACTGTCTGCCTCGATGATTTCATTTCTGTACAGAGGAGACCTGCTCCCTAACAAGCCAGTGCACACTTGTCTCCTTCACATGCACCTGAGCAGTCACCAGCAAATGTAGTTTTGCTCAGTAAACCTTGATCCATGATGTCTGCAGGAGTTTGAAATTCTAAAGTCAAATGTATCATTTGCAAAAGGGCTTCTCTTATTCAGATGGCACAGAAATGCACAGAAATTCTTTATTGAGATTCTGCACTTCATTTGGCATCTCTAGAGTGATAGATCCTGCCTAAGTAGTTGGAAAAGAGCATGCCAGGAGTTTTCTCATTGTAAACACATTCTGAACTGATATAAATCCTGGACAAGCCAAGCTCACAGCAGATGTAACATAATAGAAACAATGAAAAGTTTTCTAGTTCCAAAGAGGAGGTGGAGCTGTTTCTTCTATTCAAATGTGGAGATATACCTGTATCTCTACAGGTATACACAGAAAATGAGAGTTGTTCCTAGTAATACCTTTTCCAGTTGTGAAGCAGTCACAGTTCACAAGCACTGCAGCCAGGCTAAAAGTGCACCTCTTGAATGTGACGTGTTTGTACAGGGAAAGCTGGAATCAGCAGAAGACCTGACAGTAGAGTGAGGTTCTGAAGGAGGGATGCAGACCCAGAGCAGGAGGTGGGAGAAGAGGAGGCTGTGCTGCACCCCTGTGCCTCACATGAACTCCAAGCACAGGATCCATCACAGGACATGCAGCACATGGGTAATTTACTTCAGCATCTCAAAGCATCTTGAGGCTGTGAGGAGCACCAGCCAGGCATGCTGTGGTTGTGTGGGCATTTTGGCACAAAAACCCCACTGATTGCATTTTAGTTTGGGATCATTCCAGTGCTAACATGGTCTGGGTTTATATGCACATTTTTCAAGGGGCACTGACATGGCAGACAAAGCGACATATCATAACCCTTGACTCTCAAAATCTCACCAGCCACCTTCCCTCTGTGCTCAGTGATGCACTGCCAGCCTCCCTCCATTCCCACCTTGAGAGCCACAGCTGGTCCTGCACATACAGCTGCAGCTACAGGCTCCGTGTTCCAACCAGCCCCTGCTTCACAGGGCAGCTTGAAAGAGGCCTTGAGTAAGCCTGGGTATTTTGGGGCACCTTGAGAATCAAAGGTAATAAAACTTTCTTTTACATCATCTGTCACACTGCTTGAGCTAAAGTTAGCAATTGGTGTGAGTATTTGCCAAAAAGAGTTCCTACTGAGTAAGAGAACTAGCCAACCCCTGTGGCATTATCAGCAAATAATACTCATTAATATTTCTCTAGTTTTGAGACAGTAAAAAAAGATGTGATCTGGCAAAAAGCTGTGGAAAGAAAGACCGTATTTCTGACCAGCCAAGGCTTACATCATAATCTCCAAGAATTTCTTCGCAGAGAGCACAGAGCAGCCCTTCTCTAGAAGGTCAACAGGGTTACTTAAACTTGGGTCATTTTACACAGCTGGGCAAATGAATCGGATGAAACCAAGGTGGCAGAAGTCTCTGTCAGTGAGACTGGAAGGGTTGAGAGACCAGGATGACCGTCTGGAGCTACAAACCACTGCTAACAGACTGTTCCAGTTGAAATAGCTGGTCTGATGGTATTTTTTTCCAACAAAGACATCTGCAGTCTTCATCACCCCTTACTTGTTCTGGGATGGAAGCATGAACCTGACCAAGAGGCTACCCAAACCCAGTGCCTCTTCTATTTGCTCCACACATTGAAGAATAACACTGGGAAAGCCTTAGGAAGCATTTCTGGACTGCAGCATGCCACAGGAGCTGCTCCAATTAGCCAAGGTGACCCTAGAGTGAAGAATGCTGAGCAGAGAGTGGTGCCGTGGGAGGACTGTGCCCACTGCAGGAGCAGGGTCTGGTTGCACATTCCTCCACCCTGAGTCACATGGGGCTGCCAGCTGACCCCTAACCCCACTCCAGCTCCAGGCACAATTTTCCTGCCTCACTTCTGTGGGAGAGAGTGTCTTCTCAAAGAGGAGTGATGAAAAGCAATCACTGAAGTCTATAAAACACTGCTCCTCTAAGTCCACACTGTGCCAGGAGGGCTCAGTTGGAGATGGCTCACAAAGGGGCTTTTCTCCTTTCACTCCTGGCCTGAGGGGGTGGAGGGGGACCCAAAAAGCTTGTTAATTTTGCAAAACACGTGAATGGCATGATGCAGCAATGGCAGAGATCTGCAAGCACGCAAATGAGAAGTTTCAATCTTTGTAGTTTAGCAGAGGTTAATGAATGATCAATAGATGATCATTAGCCAGATGCTCTGTTAGCTGGTATTTTGGAGTTTGCTACAAGCCCAAAAAGGCCTTATTAAAAGATTTCAAGCAAAAGCTTCTATAGGTAGAAACTGAGGCACAATGTTGACAGTAGCTCCACACCAGCTCAATCCATGTCTGATGTGATCATGACTTGTTGTTTGCAGACACAGAGTGCACAGAGACAGTAGTTTCTAGTCTCAGCAAGGTGACAGAGGAAAGGCCAAGACTCAAGTTCTGGCTGCAAATCCTGCTAATTTTTTTCTATCTTCCATCTAAGTTTGGTGTGGTGACTTCCCCTGCAAAGTGGAACCCATCAAGAGGGGCTGGTCTAAACAGTTGTGTACGTTGAGCTGTGTGGGATTTATCTGACAGTCAGCAGACAGACCTGCACTTCCCAGGGATGACAGAGGCTTTGGAGCACTTGGAGCCTTGTCCCACCACTCCATTAGTCACAGTAGATGCTACAGCACAGTAACACTTAAGGCCAGGAAGGGAAGGGTGCATTCATCTAAATCTTGATGCTTGCTTCATCTGGACTAGGAACTGTAAAATCCCTCTTGGGATACTACACAGAAAAAGACACTTCTAGGATTTGGTTCATTTCCAAAAAGAAGTACAAAATGAGAGAAAAAAATTGCTCTCCCATATATCTGCACCTGACCCCCATGAGCAGAACAGAGCCATGAAACCTTGCTACAATTTCCTAGCTCTCATCTGAAGAGCTTCTTGTGTTGGCTATTTTCCTTTAGAACAAATAACTTAAAAAAATCTGAATTCTTGTTTAAACAAATATTAAATGAAGTAAAAAGAGATGAAAATTACCAGTTTTGCTGCCCTGCTGCAGGTACATGAGTAGTCAGTCTTGTGTGAAAGGAGCAGATGTTGCTTTTTTTCCAAATGGCTCTGCCTGCACTTAGGGTGCAAATGTAACACTGTGCAGTGATGGTGACAGGGAGGTGATACCAGTGGGTCTGTACATGTGCATGGCAGTTAAATACCTGCTTAAATGCTCCAGCAGCCTGCAATCCCAATGGACAGGTGAATGAATTGGAGTAGAAGAGAAGAAAACGTAGACTGTGTTTTTCCAAAGAAGGGGAGTTTTAGTCTTCACCCTTCCCTTACCAGCCTAAAAGGATATCATTGTCTCAGAAGACAAGCAAACCATATTCCAGATGCCTAGAGTATTTGAAAAAGGATGTTTATTAATGACCTGGGGACTGAAGATAAACAGGCTGCACAAAAATAACCCCTGAGATACAATGGTGGACTTAACCTCTGCATGCCAGAGGTCTGGGTAGCCTGGGGAGGGGGCAGACAGGGCTGCACAGGCTGTGGAGATGGCTTCAGGCACAGCTCAGAGCTCCTACTTACAGGTAATAACAAATTGCAGCACTGCAGAGGATGAATATAGATCTGCTGGAGAAGTGTCTTCTCCTATTGTCTGCTTATATGATCAATTATAACAAGAGAAAATCCTGGCCTCATCACTCATGTCAAAAAGAGCAGCCAATCCATCTTCCTGCAGCAAACACTGCTATGAGAACAAAGGGAGGTTTTACCAGTCCTTCCTTTTGGGCACACATAATTTATAAACCTACAGCAATATTTTTTGCCAGAACAACATCCATGCAAAAGCAGCAACCACAAAAAAAAAAAATCCTCTTTACTTAGCTTTGCATCCCCCCACCTAGCACATAAAACATGCCTGCTCAAGATCAATAATGCATGTTCTGAGCAGGGTGAGATCCATCTTCCCCCTTCTGCACAGGCATATTCCCATAGGGAAAGGCCAAGAGACTCAGATTCCTCTTCTGAACCACATTGCACACCCTGAAGCTCAGTGACTCTGGGCTCTGTGATAACTGTAGAGGAGAGATACTCATGTCAAGGACACGCTGCTAAATGGCCTTCCTGCCAGCCCAGATTAAGCAGTGTCAGCTCCAGCTGATTGCACTTATCACAGGTCTGTGCAGGGAAAGCTCAGCTCCATCCACCTGCCCTTTGGGGTGGATTTACCCCACCTGTTCCACGGCTCAGTTGGTGCCCAGTATGAAGGGACAGAGCAGTAAATTACCTCTATTTAAACAATGGCTTTTGCCTTAAGAAAGTTTATGTAAATAAATACATAAACTTATATATAATCTATAAACCAAATAATAAAATATAAAATTATTAATATATAATTTAAATTTTAAAACATTTATTACTTAATATAAATGTATATAAATTAAATATGCATTTAATACATAAATAAAGCTTAAAGAAACTCACAACCACAAAGGTGTGGGTTTATATTAGCTGGGGATGAAGCTTCCAGCTGGCTCCCTCCTCTGAGATGTGCCTGGCTGTAGTCAGTCTGCACTGCTCGGGAGTATGTGCAAGGCACTTTGATGGATGCAGGCTCAGGACTGGAGACAAACTCCTTCTATCACTTCTGAGGAGCTCCCATCCTATCCAAGCTATTCCCTTGTATCTCCCTTGTCTCAGCCCATTTCTCCTTTCAGCCTCAGTCTCAGCAGCTCAGATGCTCATTTGTTCTGTTTTCCTGCACTGGCTTCTGACATATCTGTTCCCTATCCATTATTCACACTCAACAATTGCTATTTTTGATTTTTGGATCAGGGCTGGGGAGACCTGCTTGACCTTGCCTAAGACATTGAATTTCTTTGTATCAACTTGTATACTGCAAAACTGAGCCATAATTCCCATGACAAACTGTGTATCATCTACTGAGGCTTCAGGGGAGGTCCTTAAATCTTTCTGGTATGTAACTTGAGAATTGAGTTTCCAAATATTGTGGAAGACTTGGGCCAAAGCTCTGTTGAGACTATGTGATTTCTTAATACATATAGGTATACAAAGCTTTGAGGTATGTATAAAGCTTCGTGAACCTTGGTCTTAGCTGAGACCTATGCTAAGCACTGATAATGTTTGTGCAAACCAGGATCTATCAAAACATCCACCCTGCCCACCCACAAGGAGCTTCTCTGGCTTATTCCCAGATTCTCCTGCTAGAAAATGGTTAATATGACCTTTATGTTCCAGACACAATGAGACCAAGATTTAAGGCTTTTCAAGATATAAAAGAAAACAAAGGTCAAGTAAAAATAAACTGAAAAAATGCCTGCTACATGGCAAAGTACAATGGAATGACCCACTTGGGAAAACTGCATATTTGACCTCTTCAAAAAGATATGAAAAAATGCTTCCCTGACTCATCAACTATTTGCTTCATTTACCTGCTGTGTGCAGTCTTCCCAGGCTAACTGGAGTCAGCTGGAATTCAGCTGCATTTGCAAAGCTGGTGCTGACAACCAACCTAATAACTCATCATTTCTGCCAGTGCCTTTATCTCATCCAGGAGAAACAATTTCACATTTGGCTGTAGCAAGGGCCTGTTGATTCAGGAGAGCCCAGTTTCCCCGGGCTGTTTGTGCACAGCCATCTGAAGGTCCCCTCAGCAAACATGCCACAGTGTCTGCAGTCTGTGTGCTGTTTACCCAGCCCTTTTCTAGGGCTCTCCCCAGAGGAAGCACCAGGCGTTATCATCAGTTGACATTAGTTAACTCTTCTGCTTAATGCATTCCCACAAGAGGTATTGCAAACACACATATATCAGCTGCCATTAAGCTGGAAAATAACTCAGGCCTGCATTACAAGCCATGTCCAGTTGTATTCATGCTTTACTGCAGTTGCTACCTTGAGGTCAAAAGTTGAAATAAAATCTTCTTGCTAGTATTGCATTTATAATGTTCTTATTGGCAATGAAGTGAGTTGGCTGGATCATTGATCTAATCCCTGTATTCACCGAGTGGAAAGTCCAAAATATTGACAAAGTGCTGCTATTTAATCTCCAGGAATGCTTTTTGTTCCAAACCAGAGGCGTCTGAGATGTTACAAATTATACCAAGAGGCCTCAAGTTTATCACAGTATCTTGATATTTGGAAGAGACAAGATCCAAAATGGAGCTGCTTGAGAATTTTTCAACTCCTATTTTTCAACCATTGCACATGAGCTTTTTAAAATGGAAGTTTTTTACGGAAGTATATTAGTTCTGGTGAAATACAGAGTTGTAGCTTCAAAGTCGGCTTTGTGTCTGTCACTCCTGGATGAATACACTGTTCACTCAGAAAATTAGAGACTGGCATCAGATCTCTGCTTCTGTTATTCAAAGCAAAGGTTACTCGGGAAATGGCATGGTTCAAGCAAAAGTTTCATTAACTATTGCTACAGGCTATTTTGATCTGTCTTTTTCTTTTAAAATCTCCAAAAAAATAGCACAAAACTGAAAATTATCCTTTTCTCCATACACCTGCCTTCCAAATGGACATCAGATGAGAGAACAGATTCCCCTCTCTATCTGGGGTGTCACTCAAGAACAAGTTCCCACTGCCCTGCGAGGTGGCTCAGCAGGCTCCTCTCACAGGGCTTTCTGCTGCCTGGCAGTGCTGAAGAGGATGGCTGAAGAGGAAGGCCCAAATACTGAATCAGCAGAGGAGCAATCTGGAGTGAATCCATTCTGTCAGTAGGGAAATAATGTGCTTGGTTCTTCAGTGACTACCAACATCACTCCCCACTTCAGGCCACCAAGCCATCAGTCAAGGGAGAGTTACCATTTCTTGCTGTCAGAACTTGGGTGAGGTAGCACTGCATGGAAGAGGTTGAGCCACCACCATCTCCTCCAACTTCACCAGCAACATACTTCTGATGGGATATACTATCTTAATAATACTGTGGTAAAACCAGTGTTTTGGGGGATCCTGATCAAGGGCTGAGGTGTCAAGAGGGAGTAGTGCTGGGATGAATCTTGCTGTGCCATCTCTAAAAAACACTCAAACACCTGGTTGAGAGCCTAAGCTCAGTGATAAGAGGAAAGCCCCAGGATCCATGACTACTCTGTTCCTGTCTTTGCTGAAAACAGCCAGAGAAATTCAAATTTGGTGATTTTATGTTCCTTATGGACTTCCATTTCCCCCTCTCATACTCAGTGTTTTGTGAAACTGAGTATTGTTGTTTTGAGGAGCCTGTAAATCTGCCACTGGGGAGCTGGTTGTCCTTGGAAACAGATTGCAATCTCTACATGTTTCCAAATGAACAAGAAATATCTGGAGATTGAACTGAATTTGTGGGACAGAAAGAAAAGCTACTAGCCCTGTGCTTTAAATCTGCCAGGGAAGATTCAGTTTCATGAGCAGGTTAACAAAAAAAAACCCAGCCAAGAACATTTTCAACATCCCCAAAAGAAGAGCTTCTTTGTAATTAAGTCCTTCCTGGATGCTTATATATGTGCAAAGTGAGAGGGTCCCTGGCATGACAGTAGCAATGCATTTTGTTTGGCAAAATGCCACTTTCAGTGTATTTCAGCTCATAAGTGATTGTTTTCCCTGCAGGCAGCTTTGAGCCTTGATATAGCAACCTCCAGCACACAGGAAAAAAGATCACCTTTCCTCTGAGCAGATTAGCAGCAGTTAGGAAGGAAGCACAATGAGTTGATTGAACAAATTCTTTCAGCTCATGGTTAGTTTCTGAAACCTAAACAGTCTTTTGGAAGGGGAGCACAGCAAGGCTGGCTGGGTTTACACTCCAGATTCAAATACACTGACATACTGCCAGGTTTGGAGCTGTGTGTCAGGCGAAGGTCAGTGAAAGCTCAAACTCTTTGTGACAGGTTATTTTGTGCTTAAATAAATTCGGATAAATCATACAATGAGTTTATCTGTAGCTTTCACAGGACTGACGTGCACCATAGCAAGGCTGCAGGCTGTCAGCCAGCTGGTGCAGGCAGTGGCCAGCATGGCCCTGGACACAGCTGTCTTATTGGAGTACAAGTACCTGGAATGAATATCTTTCCCCAAAACAGAAAGGCTCACAATAATGAAAAATGCTGGAATACTGATATTATTTGCACTTGTGACATAAGACCTGTTAGTGCTTCCAAGTTATGTCCCAAGTAGCGCAAATATGACCATATTTTCTCAGATTGTTTTCTGTCAGTGGCTGGTGGAGCTTGCAGAGGAAACCGGGTTCCACTCGGCCTCTGTGAATGGTGATCAGACTTGTTCAGCCCCAGAATCCTGTGCCTGCTCCTTCTGACCTCCAAGGCACTCTGCCTTTTCAAAGCTCATGCACAGATCTTGGCTGCACAGATCAGTTGTTTTCATGCTTTTAGTTAAAAAAAAAAGGAAGGACTTGATGTGTCAAACCTGTTCCCTGATAGCATTGTGCACTTTCAATAGCACTAAATTTGCAAGTGTTCAGTTTAGAGCTGTTTATGCTTTGGCCAACAACCAGAGCCCCTCTCCCCCAAAAACAGACATGCAAGGAGCACAGCAAGTTTACAAGAAATTTATTAAATGATGGTTCTGCATTATTAGTTTTATTAATTGAGATGACTAGTCCAGTGTAGCAAATTATAACATTAATTATTCATCCTTTAATTCCTTCCTCGCTGCTTTTTCCATTTTGACCTGTTTCTTTCTTTGTCTCCACAACTGCTTCAAGACCAGCAACATAATCTTCTCCCTGTTTTGCAATCCTTTGTAATTACAGTTTGGCCAGCGTGACCCCATGAAAATCCTTCCACTGTGAGTAAAAAGATTCAGGGTTGCATATTAAGCAGAGAGAAAATCGTCATTTTCTTGTGTCTTAAGAAAGACACTCATCAGAATATAGGCAGATATCGAAACTGTTATTTATCAGAACTGAACTTCTATTTAAGGGAAGCAATTATAAGGGAAGCAGTAGGAGTAAAGTGGAGAAAAAACCTTGCAGGGATCATACATCTCAGTAGAAGACAATGAGTTGTATTAGTGATGTTCAGCTTGCTCATTTTTAATTTCTCCTCATTGATTTATCAGAATTCATTTATACTGCCATTAATCAGGAATAAGCTGCTGCCCTACAATTATATGGCAGGATGGTTATTTCAAAGACTGCATCTGCCTGTGCTGCAGGATCATTCTTGGTAAAATACCTGGGAAGCTGGGCTGGAAGACGAGATGCAATCTCCAGCTGCATTAAGTCGGCATTCTGAGTCATAGAATCACAGAATTGCTAAGTTTGGAAAAGGTCTCTAAGGTCATAGGGTCCAACCATTAGCCCAGCATCACCATGTTCACCAAACCATACCCCGAAGTGCCACATCCACACACACAAACACACACACGTCCCCTTTGAACACTTTCAGGGATTATTTCACCACTCTCCTGGACAGTCTGTTCCAAAACTCAACTATTCCTTCAGTGATTAAAATTTTCCTAGTATCTAAGCTAAACTTCTTCTCGTGCAACTCGGGTCTGTTTCCCCCAATCCTATCAAACTTGTGCCTTTTGTTGGGACAAGTTTTTCCATGTAGAGAGGGAAGCTGAGGTAGGAAATCATCCCACACACCTCCTTGGGCATTGCTGCCTCCACAGGAGTATGTCCCACTCTTCTGCAAATGCCAACATTGGCAAAGCAACTGCATTCCTCAAACGCACCTGCTTTCCAGGCACTGGCAGGGGTAGTTGCAATGAAAGCTGTCTCTCTTTGGAGGACATATTTTGGTGTGGGTGGGTGTAGTGTGGATTTTCTCCATCCCATATAGTTCTCACCTAATCAAGCCAGGTTAAGGCAAGCGCTACTCAACAACAGGAAATGAGATGGGGAAAGGAGGGTCCAACCTCTTGGGAAAGGTGTGACAAAATGCATTCTTTTCCTCTGACTAACTCAGAAAAAGGTCCCAAAGTTCGGTGTGGGATTGAAGAGGGTTGACCAGACAGTCCTGGTCTTATCCATGAGCAATCAGGTTTGCTTAGAGGCAGCCAGCCTTCCAGAAGGAAAAATAGACATCTGTTGGCTGTTGCCATCTGTTGGCGCTCAAATCTGACATCCATGTCCACAGGCATTTTCCACTGGGACAAACAAACCATTCCAGAACGGTTCTAACAATTAGAGTTTTCTGCATATGTTGACATTTTGTACCAGTGGAGTCAGAAAGCTGAGAGGGAATGTCCTTCTGAAGGTGAGATATTAGACTGGCTACCCCAAACACTATGCCCTATCATGAGGTTTTTATTGACATAGAACTGTCTCTTTAAGTCAAGCATGTTTCAGTTCACAGCACTAATAACAAATTACATTCATGTTTAAAACCATACCAGTATGTAATTACTCCGTCATCCCTTGTGGATAAGTCCTCCCCACAACTTTTTATGAGCCATCTATAAATACTAAATGATTTATCCAAGTACTGCCATGTTGTAAACTTGGTCACATGGAACTATTGATGAGGGACATCCATAAATTTTAATTATGCCATTGATTCTTGCTAAAATATTAACTTGAAGTTGGCTATAGGGTGCTCCAACCACTTGAAATCAAATGAAATTATAAAATGTCCTGTACTTTAAAGATGTGCAGCACGTACTTTTCAAGTAGTGATCTACAGGGAAAACATTTCATTGCCTGCTATAAAGATAACCTCTTGTATTAGGATTTAATGTGAACAGTTATAAAAATCAGAGCCAAAAAGGATCTATTAATTCACCTCCTGATTCTCTGCCAGCATAAGTTTGTTCCAAAAAATTATTGAGTGTTATTGGTATAGCAAAGCTTTCAAAAGAGCCAACTAATGGGAATTCCGTAACTCTCTTTGGATGTTGTCCCCCAGGCTAATAGACCTTGGCTTTGGAAAAAGCAGCTCTGACATTTAATCTGCAGCTTCTCTTTTTCAGTTTTACCTCACTGCTTCCAGCTGTACCTGCTTGAATCAGCTTGAATTTTGGCTCTCCAACCCTGGTGTTACACAACCTCTAACACAGAACCTTTCTACTGTTCTCTGAACAGCCTGGATGCTGGGATCAATTTTTCAAAGGAGTCTCAAGGATCCAGACACAGCTGTAAAGGAGCAAAACAGGAACAAACCAGAAGATTCAGCCACATAAA
>VWYP01000433.1:0-71811 GCA_013400435.1 Pycnonotus jocosus | reverse complement strand
TTTTTTTTTTTTTTTGTGGGAGTCATGTAGTTGCTGCCCAAAATTAGCTTTGAAAACCTCACCTGTCTTGGTTCTTTCTGTCATGCCAGAGCAGACATCCATCCTAGCCTTCAACTTGATTTTCCTAAGGTTTTTAAGTTTTAATAATTCTAATATTTAGATATTCCTTTAACATCACTCCCAATGAAATGACGCAGCCAACTTCCACATCACTGAATTTTGACTCCTAATGTATTATGCAGTGGGCATAAGTATTTATATGCACAGACATATGTGCACAAATCCATACAGGAACTGGCACAAACCCATGGGGTTGGTCTTATCTGCATCCAGAAACATGTTAAATTTCTTTGGACTAACATTTTAGCGGGCTGGGGTCTGTTCAATTCCACAAAATAACTGGGTTTTTTTCATCTACAGGCATTCAGCAGGCTGTAAAGCCAACAATACTGAAGTGGTGATGTATCTGCCTGGTTTGCTCATGCAAATCCCCACAAAGCCAGACTGGCCATTGCTCCTGGAAGCAGATCATCCTTACTTCTTGTGTCATTACCCCCCTTTAATGCCAGTCTCTCCTCATCTGTAGGCTGACTTGGAAAAACCATGGCTCTTCCTTCCTGTTAGTGAAGGAAACAGATTGGCTGGAGGAACCCACAGTGATGATAAGCAGCACCCAAATGCTGACTCAGGTCTCACCTGGTCCAGATGAAAGAGCCTTGTCTTTCAGCACAGATGACTCAATTATTTTGGAAAGCAGCAGAATAACCTTCAAGAGCTAACAAATCTCTAACACATGGGGCTCATGGGTTTACCTCTCTGCATCCAAACAGTAATACTTTAAATTGCAGATTAGTGTTCCTCTACCAACTGTGAGAGCAGTCATGTGGAGTGAAGGAACCTCCAGAGGTAGTTCAAACCAACCTAAACTCAGAGTTGAATTTACTCATCTGAACAAGATGTAATTTATGAGGATGTAATTTATGAGTAAAAACAAGGTCATAAGCTGTCATTTGTACTTTCTCTCTCCTAGGACCAATTGAGTTTGGTCATTGAGGAACTTGGCACATCCCAGGCAGCTGGAGAGGCAGGCAGCCATGGCTCAGAGGTGACACACACCTCTTTGCTCTGATGCAGCAATGAGATCAACAGAGGTAAGAGCCACAGTGAGCAACAAGGCAAAAAATGGAATTGGGTGCTTCTGAAGATTTATTGGATGTGACATGTCTATGAAACACAGTTATATTAATATTGCTATGAACTATAACAGCACATCCCTGCTGTTGGGAGATTCCAATACTGCAGTAAAACATCATAGATATAATTCTGATCTGTTTAGACTTGTATTCTTATGTTTCACCTCAAAGCACCTGCAATGATTTCCAGCAATATTGCACCTGTAATGATTTCCAGCAAGCAGGGAAGATGCACTGCAAACATGAGCTCTTTGAATAAGTCCTCAGCAGCTCCAACTTTAATGACTTATTCATGAAAATAAATTGGCAGATGACAGGCCGCCATCTCTGGAACGGAAAGGTTACAGCTTTAATTAAACTTTTAATTGGCATGGCCGTCTCCTCCCACCCAGAGCAGACACTGAATAAACATAGAATGTCACTGCATCCTTCTTATGAACAGACATGGAGCCATTTCAGAAAATCAATGACAATGATTAAGAGAGCTTTCATCCCTTGCTCCTACCTACATTTTGCTTTCCACACCAAGTGTATTGACTAAATGTCTCCTCCCAGAAGGTTATGTGTACAGGCTTTCAGCAGACAGCACCAGCAAAATTTCTTGTTAGAGGCAGGCGATATTGCTCAAATTCCTAGCAAGCACCTTCCTTTTATTTTGCAGACCTGTGGGGTCTGGGCACTGTATGAGCTGGCAAGGGATATGTTGTCCTCAGAGATCTTCTGGTCTCTAGGACAGACCAAGTGGCTGGCATGAAGACGCTATGTGAATTACTCCTGCATGGGGAGCCAGGCAGTAAGAGAGGGCATGCGGCTTCTGGTTGAGGACAGCAACTCCATCTTGGAGTCTCCTTTCACTATCCTGTAAACAGAAAATTTTCTCCTCTGAGAGGTCAGGCCAGCCACTGTACCATCCCACAGCTCAGCCAATATGGCATTCAGGAGGCTGTTGCTGTGGTGTCTGAAATGCAGCTGTAGGAACACATCCAAATGTGTCAAACTCTTGAGAATTGATGGGCTTGTTGGGCCAGCCTTACACATCAACTCCAGTTACTCTGCAGTTCTGGTGATGTTCAGATCTGGGCTTGAGCCTCAAGTGTGGTACAAAGCAGATGGAGCTCAGTGACAAGTCTGGCTCCACACATAACCACACTACAGAGCAACCTTCTTGAAGAGATGTTTCCTGTTTTGCTTAAAATCAGCAGCCAATCCAGATTAGGAGCTTTTACCATAAGCAACAGTATTTTGCACATACTGCAATATTACTCAAACTTTTAAAAAAATCCTTAAAAGTTTTATTTATTCTTTAAAGTTTTATAGATAATTTGTCACATAAGGCCTAGAGAGAAGAATCACAAGAAGTACTGGTGATATATGCTCTAGCAGCTTCAGCAAGGTGCAGAACAGGACTATATCTTGTTTCCTTACATGGGTTTGAATCTATATCAGGTCAAGTTAAATAAACTTTCACCTCCTCTCCTCATAGCTCCAGTGAACACAGATCGCTGTCATTGAATTTAGCAAGGCTCAGAGCCTGCTCAGCTGGTGACAACCCAGCCTATTACTGCCAGCTTATCAATGCCAGCTGAGCTGTGGTGACTGTGCTGCTGCTGGCCAGGTTTGCCCTTCCAGCCCATCTCTGGAGTAGATAGTGCTGGAGTACCTTTCAGCCCATCAACTGAGAAGTAAAGTGACCAATCTTAGACACCTCAATAAAAGAGGGTTAGGGTTAGGGTTAGGATTGGGGTTAGGGTTAGGGTTGCACAGGAAGATTCTGTAGATGAGTGCATGAGCTTCACATGCATCAGCTGATGGATAGTAATTCATTGAGCTTCTGCAGCTCAGCTATGCATCCAAGCACTAAAGTGTTGCATGTATATGTGTATATTTATATATATATAGGATGTAAATATATGTGTGTGGAAGTATCTATCACAAAGTCACAGAGGAGCTGAGGCTGGAAGGGATGTCTGGAGATCATCTAGTCCAAAGCCTTGCTCTAATCAAGGTCAGCTACAGCAGGTGATTCAGGGTCATCTCTGGTGAGGTTTAAAATGTCTCTCCTAAGGCTGATGCTCCACAGCTTCTCTGGGCATCCAATTCTGGTGGCAAAGCATAAAAGCAAGGGCCTTAATGCAAGCTTCATGGCCTCTCTAATCCATTCTACTGCTGTGGATGGCCAAGACAATGTGCTGCCTCTCTGCTGTCCTCCAGTGAAGGGAGCAACTTTTGTGGTATAGATACACTGCTGAAGAAATCTGCACATATATCAACATATATGCAAGTTCTCACCTCCAGAGCTATCAAAGTATTTAGGAGTCTTTATGCTTTTGAAATCCATCATGACTAAAAGACCTTCATAGTTGTGGAGCCTTTTTGTAAGGCTTCAATCATTGTAGTCTAAATGTCCTGTGTTCTTGACATTTTTCCTTATAGTGGCCCAGGATATAGTAAAAAGGATTTAAACTATTTGTCCCTGTCAGAGACACATCAGTGGCAAGGACAGCAACTTGCCTCACCTGAGTCCCAGACCTGAAACCCCAGTTCATCTTCCCTCGGTTCATCTATTCCACCAGTACATTGCAAATTGGCAGCTTTAGAGAAAGGGAAGCTGGCATATGCATAGGGCTTCAAACTGCAAGTATTAGAAATGGATTCAAGCTCTTGGATCTAAATAACCCTGGATCTGTATGCAAACTTTGCAGCTGATGCCTAAGAAGTGGGAGGGATTTGTAAATTGTTTCTCGGGAGACATCTCAGAGCTACTGATACTTTTACTGGAGGATTTGAATTGTGCTGCTGATTTTGTCATCAGGTCATGACTAAATAACAGATAAAAACTAAACTATGCAAAGTTATGACTATTGCATGTGGGGGCTGAATGAGTTGGCTGAAAGG
This sequence comes from Pycnonotus jocosus, assembly GCA_013400435.1. Lineage (NCBI taxonomy): Eukaryota > Metazoa > Chordata > Aves > Passeriformes > Pycnonotidae > Pycnonotus > Pycnonotus jocosus. The sequence continues at coordinate 67,723 of VWYP01000433.1, read as the reverse complement.
CAAGTGTCCGAAGGAGCACTGAAACAGAGCAGCTGCTGTACTGCTCCTTTCCGCCTCCTCCTCATCCGCCTCCTCCTCCTCTTGCTTCTCTGCAACAGTTGGAGTTTCGCAACTGCTCCCCAAATCCCTGAGAAGCTGTGAGAGCACAGGAGCTACTGCAAGACAAAATAATTCAGTTTTTCTGCCTTTTGACATGCAGAGGCCCTTCTCCAAGTTCTCTCGCGTGGATATGTATTTTGTATCCATCTGCAGGCTTTGTGTGCTGCATATAAATGGAATCATAGAATCAGAGAATAGTTTGGGTTGAAAGGGACCTTTTAACCCCTCGGCAATGAGCAGGGACATGTTATTTTGTGGAAATACTAAGGGTGGGCCCTACACCTGTGGGCTACATTAGAGAGGATATAGGTGTATCCATAGAGGCTGAACGAGTGACAGTCTGGTTGTGCTGGTAAAAGTGTAAATGTTCAGACAACATTTGGGGACAGCTAAGCTCTGAGGGTTAGGGATCTGGACTGCTCTGCAACAGAGATTATCTGTCTAGTAAATTTAGGGCTCCCACCACAGATTTCATTTTCTTAAATAATTTTTCACAACTGCCTCCAAGTAGCACAGAAACCTTCCGGGACCTGTAGATCACAGTTGAAAAGCACTGGTTTAATAAACAAAACACTACTAATAGTTGAGACAAGCAAGCATGGAAAGAGCAGAAAGAAGTAAATTGGCTCTGCACAGTTATTAACCAGAGCAATTACCACAATTTCTTGCCTTCTAAACTATCCTCAGGCTGCAATTCATATACATGCTATGGAACTCCTTACTTTAATTTACCTTTTTTTTTTCCCCCATGCTTTAATTTCTAACAATTTGTGTGAGGCCAAGTCTCTCAGGAAGCTGCACGCTTACACAGCAATCCAGGGAAAAGCACAGCAACTGGCACTTGTTTCCCTGAGCAGCTGTGCCTCATCTGATGTGCACAGGGCTGTGGTCAGTGTGGTCAATAAAAGAGATCAGTGGAGGGTGGGAACTATTAGGCTAAGCATCACTTCTGGTGGTCATTATTGCCAGACTTTCCTGTGAATTATTTAAGAAGGGAAGAAGCTGGACTGGGGGTCCTTGCGGGTCAGTGAGGGCAGTCTCTCAGAAGGCGCCAGTCTCTGCTGTCACAAGCCACTGTGTCACACATATCCCCAGATGTGCAGCCATCACCTCCTAAATCAAGATTCACTCCTGCCTCCAGTGCTCCTCCTGTTCCTCCTGTTGTATCTGAAGCACTCTCCTCCAGTGACTAGAACTACTTTTAATTTAAAGTCCAAAGTTATCTTGGCTGGCTGATGCTCATTTGTACTGGTGCCAAAAGTGGCTTTAGCTTACATGTTTTTCTTCATCCTCTGGTGTGTATCCGCTTGATATATTAATAGACAGCACAAGTTAATTGCTTCTTGGCTTTTGTTTTGTCAGACTAAACTAGCCAAATTCACTCTTCTGAATTTGAGAAATTTCTTCTCACTGGACATGTGTGCTGTTCCCCCAAATATTTCTTCCTTGCATGCCATCCATTTGGGATGACCCTGGGCTAGAGGAGACCATGATAAAACCTGGTTTTGGGGTTTTTTTTTCAGAAAATATTGTAAAAGAGCAAAATGATGTTTTCAGAAGCCTCTCTCCTGATGCAAGCTGTGACTGTGTTTGCTGTCTGATACACATTTTATGTTTGATCAGCACACTCTACTTTACAGTAAAGCACTGTAATTTCTTAGCCCACATTTATGGCAAGCCAGTACAGGGAGCCAGGGCCTGATGGCGTGGCATGGCTCACATCCATGACTCTCTTAATCTCCAAACCAGAGTGACCTCATCCCTGCAGCCCCTTGGAAGCCGTCCCTGGCCGGTGCTAATCCCCAAACCATGCCTGGGCATTGTCTAGTAGGGAATTGCTCAGCCCCGTCAAACAGTGCCAGGAAGCACATAAACATTTATCCTCGCTGATGATCAGGGGGCAGTTCATAAACCTGCCCTGGCTCAGTTTAATTAATTAGTGTAGAGGGAGCCTTAGTGCATGCCAGGCACTTTGAACTCTTCACTCCAGGTCTGCTGATACAGCTCTCAAACTCAGTGTTTTTGCTTTCTGCTATTCCCAATTCACCGATGCCTCCCAACTGTGTATTGTCTGCAAATATCATTAGCTCTTTCTTATTTTTTGTTCCAGAAGAAAACTATCTAAAACTGGCTCCAAGTAATTTCACCCATTATGTCCCCTTCGTCCTATCATTTTCCTTTCAGAAGAACCTGTTGTGTTTGTTCTTGGCTGTTTCCTGACAGACCTTCAGCTCAAATACCAGTCCCTGTTTCTTCCAACACAAACAATAATTTCTCATGTGGGTCTTTCATCAGAAGTGTTGCTGAAGTCCAGACAGATTAGATCTAAAGCATTTCCCTTGTCTAAAAAAGCCCATGGAGAACTTTGTTTGCTCTTTTTTTGTTGTTGTTTTCTTATCAAGTTAGTCTAACTCAAGTGACCTTGGTAAATCCTGGATTTATTTTTATCATATTTTGTCCTTTACTACCATGCCTTCAAGTGTTCCTTCAAAATTAGTTTGCATGTTATCCAAACAACATATCCATCCCTTTTTCTATGAATTCATGTAAATTCAGTCCCTAAGTAGTCTGTGTCACTTAGATATCACAGCCTCAGGAGGTCTGAAATTCTCCCTGCTGTGTGAGCACCCTCAAGAAACGGGACTGTTTTAAGATGATGGGCAGGAATAAAACTCAGAGCTAGAGCTACCTCAGTGCAGTGTGGAAACACCCAGCCTCACTTGTGCCAAGCTAAATATCCAGTTGAGGCAGAAAAAAATCACTTGCATACTAATCCCCTTCTTAATTAACATTTGGCTGATGCCCCCTTGTTTCTCCATGGGGGTTTTGCAGCACATCCTGAGTCCCCAGCTCTGTGCCCACCCTGCTGACCAGTCTGTCCATGCTTCACTGCCCCAATCCTCACACACCTGAGTTTGCAAAGACAGATGTACAAGGACCTGCAGGGCCAACACTGACACTGCATAGCACAAGGCCCATTTGATGTAAATTTTCTGGAACATTTGTCTCAGAATACAGTTTGGTCAGGACCTGTGGTCCCCTTTTAAGGGATTTTTAAGGGATCCCTGGCAGCCATGACAAGTGCTGCAAGTGCTCCTGCTGCATTTATTTCAAGTCTTTTTTACTCATGTAATACCTCTCTCCTGGCAAACCTGTCCCTCAGTCAGTACCTTTCCAGAGCCTCCTTTGTGTATATAGATATACATAAATATAAAGTATATGAGTCTAAGTGTATATCTATCTATGCATATAAAAACAATGTATTTCAAACCATTCCCTGTCTCCTTTTTTGCCCAATCTGATGCATACACAACAATAATGCAGGAGAGTCCCAGCAGCTGCAGACAAGCTCCTTCCCCAGTCTCCATCAGGCTCTGATCCAAAAGTCTGCTGGTCTTAATCTGGGACAAAGGAGCTCTTTCCCTATTTAGCTGGAGGGTAGCTATGGCAACATGGCACAAAGACATCTCAATAGCTGGCTAAGGCCAGACCAGCCCCCTGTCTAGCAGACAGACACTGCTTGCTGGCACTTTAATTCTGCTTTTTTTTTTTTTTTTTGACAAAGGGAATGTTTATTACCAAAAACTGGGCCCCTGGCTCAGAATGTCCAGTATCTGGAAGTGAAAGCAAGCACTGCAACTCCCTCGACAAATGGGACATTTCAGGGGATGTCCATGAATAGGTCTTGTAGTGGGTAATGAAAGAAGCAGTGGAGAGGGAGGGGAGGAAATGAATGAGCAGAGACTGCAGCAGCTAAAGGGAAGCTCGGTGCAGGAGACGGGAAAGGGCGCTCTGATTTATGGCTTGTCTGTCTGGGAAAGTTGCACTGATAGAGCTTTCCTTTTTGTCTCAAATGTGCTGCCTTGTGGCCACACACAAATTGTCTCACATTTTTTGTCCTGCCTTTCAATGGAAATGCTGTGTTCTTTTCGTGCAAGGGCTGTTTCCCTCCTTTGTGTTGTAAAGACAAGGGTGCAGCCACAGCAAATCACTCTGTCTGTACCCACCAGCCTGCCCGTGTGGCCATCACTGGCCTTGGAGCTTACTAGAGGCATGTTTGGAAAAGCTTTGGGGGAAAATGGCCTACAAACACCTCACATTTAGCAGTGTACCCGAAGATCTTTTGGGGAGCACCAGCACAGCCACAAAAGAGCTGCACTTCCATGTCCCCACATAAAGCTCCACTCCTGCACTAATCCCTCATGACATTTTATCTTTTCTCCTATTTCTAATTTCTATATGTTGGGGGATGACCCTGGCAAAAGTCGACACTATTTCATCTTCTAGGCAGTGGCAGCTCCGAGTTCACTGGAGCCCTCTCTGCTCTTGCCATTGCTCTGGTCAGAGTGATCCCAAACACACCAGTCCTGAAGACCCAAGGCAAGGGGCAGTGCAGATGTCTAAACCAGTAAGCATCTCTTTCTTTCTCCTTCTAGCCACTGGCAGCATTCCTCCCTCCAAAATCCTGCTGTGTGCTGAACTCCCAAGCTGCCCAGGCTCCACGGGGCATGGCTGTGCAGCGTGGGGGCACAGCCATGGTACACGGGCCCTGTGGCCCTGACCTCACCCAGCATGTGCCTCAAGCAATCCCACGCATTTATTAATGAAAGCTTGGGGAATCTCCTGCTCCATCCTGCCCCACAGCGTTTCCAGCAGGCAGAGCCAGGAGGTGCTGTCCCTTTGGCCGCTCCACCACCCAGGTAGGCTCATTTCAGCAGCCATTAGTGCTGGCTGATGGCTTCAGGGTTGTGGTGTCACTGCTGGCACATGCAGGCACATTTATCACCAATTACTTTCCTTAAAAGCGCCACGGAGGCTGCAGAGGCACCGGCCCCGGCGCGGGGCCATCAGTCCGGCATTCCTGGCCCTGTCACCTCCCGGTGACAAGCACCTCCAGAGTGTCGCAGCAGCTGGCGCACGGCAGCCCCAGCTCCACCTGCTCCCCCAGTCACACGCGTCAGTCAGAGCCCTGAGGGTGGCAGGGATTTGGCTGTGCCGCTGCATCAGCCTCACCGGGCCGAGCCCCAGCCCAGGCAGGGAGTCAAGGAGCTGCCTCACGGCCGGCCCGCTGTGCCCTGCCGAGGCAGGCAGCACCAGCTGGCAGCCAGCCTTTGCTGGTTATGTCCTGCACTGACACATCCGGGGCGTGCAGCACCCTCTGTGCTCGCTTGCAGGACAACTGGAGACACTCACAGGATGGCTGTCACCTCACAAACCCTCCAGTTCAACCCAGCCTCGTGCAGGTGTGGAGCTGATCCATGGCTTGCTCTGCAACATGAGTGCAGGAGGCTCAAAAAATCCTGAATATGATGTTAGCAAACAGCTCATGTTTTGTGTTTGCTGCTGAGGAAGACTGATGTAGCAGCAAGCTGTTTGCAAGGTAATGATCAGTCATCACTCAAAAATATGCTAATATATTAGACTGGGTAGTTTATATTTCATCTATGCTTCTCTGTATTTCCATAAGTAACCTCCCTCCTGCTGTTGAGCCCGACAGACTGAGGTCTTACCTGAAGCAAGGAATCGATTTAACTCATTTAAAAGGGGAGAGTTGGCTGCTGCCAAAAGTCTTAACACTTTTTCATTCCTCTTGGCAAGCAGCAGTGGTTTTGGGATCAGTGGGGATGTTTGTGCGTACATCCATGAGAGAGCTGCTGGCACTTTGGGTATCCTCCTGCTTCTCACAGTTGCTGGGGTGCTCTCTAACTCTTTAATTACCAGTTCTCTGGGCCTGCCCTCTGCTCTTCCTCAATAACTCAGCACCATCTGCTGCCATAGTCTCAATCCCAGCTTTCACCACAGCCTGTCTGAGCCATTTTAGAGTGCTCATGCCATTGGAAGCCACTCATTTGCTTTTCTGGATGAGGGTCCTGAGCAGTCTGATGTGCCCCAGAGCTGGGGTGAAGGGAGATAGAGGAAAAGGAGAAGGACACTCAAGACCTGGGTGTCAGCAATGACATGACCTCTCCTGGCTCCTCAACTTACTGCTTTGCCCCAGGTGCATTCCTGTCTGCCATACAGGTCACAATATTTTTTTCTGGACAGCATCAATATACCTGTTATAATTTTTCTCTCCCTGTGGGACAAGGACCCACCTTTTCTGAGACCTTTGCCCAGCTGCTTCAGCCAAATTTGATGCAGAGGCACTGAATGTGCTACATCCAACAAATTCCATGACTGCAAAGCAGCAGAAGAGAAAGAGAACAACCCTCTGGAGAGAGAGAATCAAAGAATGTTTCAGGTTGCAGGCACACCAGAAGGCAGGCTGGGGTCTGGGACACAGACACCCACAAAGTAGGTGTGTGTGTGTGCCCCCTGGCATCCAGCAGCGTCCTACGGCCATGCTAGGTGGAGTAGGGTATGTCACCACTCCAGGGTCTGTCCCTGGGAATGCCAGGAGGGATGTCCACAGGATTGTCACAGGTGCCTGTGGGGATGGCAGAAGTCGCCATGACATGCTGCTTTTTTGGTGATGAGATGTGTTTCCCCCTGACTCCTGGCAGATAGGAGTGTTTCCAGCAGCCTCGGACACCTCAGCTGAGCCTCCTGGGGTGACCAGGGACAGCAGACACTCACATTTTTTAACTTTATACATCAGACACCCAAGGAATGACGTCAGTATGACTTTGTCCAGGCAGGGTGGAGGCTGGATTCCACCCCCACAGCACTGCTGGTGAAGAAGCCCCACACACTGGGAAAGGGGAGCTGGAAGCTGCAGCTTGCTCCCATTTTGGGCATGTCTTGTGTACAGACGTTTTCCCTTCCGGTGGCCTGAAGTAGGGAAGACTGCTCTTATCTAAAGGTCAGCAAGGAGACAGCTGACAAATACCTCTGTCTTCAGCCTGTCACTGTGCACATGACACAGATGCTGAAATAATCTGCCTGGGGGTCTGCTGGGGGGGTTTAGAGGGGGTCTGATTAGTTCTAGAGAGAGATGCATTACCTTGTGCTAAATGCTGTGCTAAAGGCTGTGTTACAGCCTTTTCCTCTGTTGGCTAGATGAAAGGGGAGGGGAGAAGGAGGTCTGGAACTTGTAGCCCCAAATAACTTAATGGTCATGATCTGTACTTTGAAGCAAGATAATAAAAGATGTCTTTTTATGCTATTCATTTCAGGAGCCTTTACTCTTCAGCCAGGATTTTTCTGCCTGCTGGGAATGGCCTGATGGAAAAAGTTTTAAAACTTTCAGAAATCCCATCTGAGACTTACTTTGTTCTTTACCTCTGAGGTTTATGTAGGATTTCTATGGCCTTATACATCAGACAGGACAATAAACATCAAGAAACTCCAGGTCACACAGGGACCAAATTGCCAACTCAAGCTCAGCTGATCTCTCATAAGTTCCAGATGCTGCACCAGAGCAGTTTAAACACCACAGAGCTCTGGAAAGCCATGGAGAACTTATCTCTCAGGCTCTGCCTGACTTCTGAAGGTGCTAAAACCCAGTAGGAATGACCAAATTGAGCATCCAACGACAGGCCTTGATGACGGGTCATTCATCACTGCTGCCATATGCTGCAACATCTGATTTTGAGTTCTGGAAGAGATTTAAGGAGCTTACACATACATGTGAGAGCTGAGCCTTAAATTGAGGTTTGAAGCAGTGTGCATGCCCAAGAGACACGGAAATGAGGCATTGCCAGGAATTGTCTTTTAGGTATCAAAGATGAGCAGTGTGATCATGAGGCAAACGTCAGCTACAACAGCAACCCCCAGCACCCCGAGACAGCCAGGGCAGGGTCACATGAGCAAGTTTGGGTGTAAGGTGAACTGAGCCCAGCTAAACTGACGTATCCAGGCACTACATGAAGAAGTTCTGGTTCTTCAGAAAATCTGTGGTAAAATCCTGAGTTGCCCATGCAATGCAGGAACCTCCACAGACAGGTGGCAGCTGTGGAGATGTCTGCAGAGCTGGAGGTCAAAGCTAGGCTAGGTCTGAAACTCCAAGCCTGGACTTCTACACATTTTATCATGGTTTCCCCCCATTTCTCTAGTCAGTTGGAGGTTAATGCAGACCATCTTAGCTCTCTTCCAGACATATCACTATAATAAGCTGTTCAATTTTTAATGAAGGCAGGAGACTGCTTTTCTAAAGACCTTCTGAAAATCAATAGTGCTCTTTACAGGGATACTACTTTACAATACTAGGTCAATAAGGAAGGAAAATGCAGAGCCTCTGGGGGCAAAGCTGCCTTCTTACCTGAAATGATGAATTTCATGTGATGAAGTTCAGTTAGACACATGAATGATTTGAGGATGTATCATCACCACATCACTTGTTCTTTAGAGTTATTAAATTGGTTGTTGGCAACAATTAATCAGTCAAAGGTCAGAGATGGTTTGGTATTTTAGAATTTTAGTACAATATCAGTACTGGTCTGAATTTCTTACAGCACTTCCTATAGCATTGCAGGAGGTTTATTATTATTATTCTGCATAAAAGGAAAAAGCAATTGGCAAATAAAACACTAGGGCATCCTTTAGGTAACCTGTTATTAAACCTGACCATCTATATTCAGGCTTGTCATGTCAGAATAACAAATCATCTGGGAAAAAAAAAGTGAAACTGTGTGGTAAATCCATATTGAAAATAAATCTCTTTGTTGCTTATTTCAGGAATGCTTTGTTTGATTAAAAAGTCAACAACTAAATTAATCTGGATCCAATTTGGGAATTCATATAAAACTCTTACTATATGTGTCTTCTTTGACTTCGGTGAGATTGAAAGAAATGCCCGGGGTTTTTCCCAGATTTGGAAAATTCCCAAGCTGAAGTGTATATATTGTGAGCTGTCACTCACTCTGACCTCCCTCTGCTAGGTGCAGAAGGAAAAAGCAGACAGGAAAAGCACATCCATGCCAACATTTGCACACCCCTGCTGGAAGTGATTTCCTGGTGTTCCTTACACCTTTAATAGGGAGAGCTGGGAGCTGCTGAGCAAGGGTGCAGAAAGCCTGGGTCTGCCTTCTTGTAGCAACCAGCCTCCCTTCTGCAGCCCTTCCCAACATTCTGCAAACTTTGGGATTTTCTCCACTGCTGCTATTGAACAGTCTTGGCAGCTGCTGGCGCCTTTGACTCATCTGTGTTTACTTGGTCTGCCCCCGGTGTGGGGGGACGTGTGACCTTGGAAAAAAAAAATGCTGGACTTCTCTCCGTCCCACCCCCGCTTCCTTTGCACCCTTGGGCGGATGTTGTCTGCACTTAATGCCTTGTCAATACCAAGAGGCTTGGAGCCTTCACAAGCTATTTTAAGATTTATCTTACAGACTTCCTGATTTTCCTGCATTTCTCTCTCTAAATATCCTACCACCATTTTAGGTAAAAGTCTGTCCTTCTGAGCTTTGAAAACAAGGGCCCAATAACACTGTTATTACATTTTTTTTTCAGTTTATATTTTCCCCTATATCATATCTGCAAGGAAAAATCACCTCTCCTAGTGACATTAATCATAAATTTTCATATCTTTTTGGTTAATTCTGCTATCCAAGGACACGGTGTCTTATTTTTGTCATTTTTCTTCTTCTATATTTTGTAACTTTGTTGAAGTTTTATTCCCCTTTCACCTTGCTCCAAAGTTTTTAGGTGAGAATAGGTATCACACATTCATGGGTCACCCTGGAAACTGAAATGACAAGACATTAGAAGTTGAATTGAAGGATAACATTGGATTTGGGTGCTTTAGATTTTAACCCAGTTCTGGTAGAGTGAGATCGATAGCCAGGAGCAAATCACACAATAAATCCATCTAGTTTCAGTTGTCTTTGAAATGGGAAGAATTTTTGCCAATGTCTTATTGCAGCTCATTTCAAACATAACACCTCAGTCAATCATGGGTGAAGGGCGCTGGAGAGATCTCAGATAATAATGTAGCTGGGCCCAGGTAAAACACTGTACAGGGAAGAGAGAGTGAGATAGGAGATTCTCTGCTAATGCAGCTCATGGACACTGATGTGGCAGATACATCACAAGTATTCACAGGGGAAATAATATGAAGAACAAAAGCAAAATAAAATGAAACTTCTGCAATACATTTGTTTTACACCAAAATCATCAGGTCTTTCCTTGGTGACATTAATATGGGATTTCCTTACTTTAACACAATACCCAGTTTCAATATCAAAATAGCTGACGATTCAGCTGGTATCTGCATCCATGCTGAACTTCAAAAAACCAGTGTTTTGTTTACAAAGATCCTTGGGTTTGGTTTGGTGTTTTGTTTGTTTGTTTGTTTGGGGGTTTTTTGGCTTTTTTTTTTTTTTCACTGAGCTTGAGATGAGGTTCCTGGAGATAAAATACTCATAGTGGATGTGCAGTCACACCTCAGACAGGGATTAAGCATTGCAAGCCTTCCCACAGCACTACAGTAGGGCATAAAGATAAAGGATTCTATATCCAGGTGAAGTCACATTTATCTTGAAGTGACAAGCAAGAGTGAGAACAATGCTCTTTATTTTATCCAGCATCAACCCCTTCTCATCTCCTTTCCAAAATACTTTCAGTGGCCAACTGGGTTGTGTTCTGGAAAACCATATTAGAGGTTAATTAGTGATGGATTTCTAACAATAGTGTAGAAGATATGCACAGGAGAGAAAGATCTGGCAGTTCGATTGAATTATTATATTTCCATAGGTTTTCAGACTGATTACTTTATGCTTTTGATTAAATTATTATAATTTATGTGCTTTACAAGTAGCAATCTTCTCTGAGAGATTACTTTCTCTTGACCCATCTCCATATAGAATTATTTCCATGGTAACAGTTTGAGTGATTTGAGAAACAAAATTATGAACCTCCATTACTATTGGGTTAAAAAACTAGTATTTTAAAACAAAAATACAGCAGATTTTAACTTTATAAATGATAAAGCGTATCATCTGAAAGAGGCACCATTATAAAAGAGGAAATTGAAACTAGATCTTTCATTATTTCTTTGCAACAAAAATGTTATCTTCCAAATAGGGTTATAAACTGTTATCATTAGACCAAATAAATCTAATTTTTATCTGCATTTGAAAGTATGGGGCTTAAAACAGCCATTATTTCTCCTGAGTCAGCAGACTGATAAATCAATGCATAACTATTATTTAGTATTTTACTGGAATTTTCTCAGTGCTGAAATGTTTAAATCAGTTAAATGTTTTAAATGTAAGGCATAAATTAGAGAAATTAGATAAGCCATGAGAGGCAGACAACAATCACACAAGGGTAAGTGAGGGATCAGCTGAAGCACTCCTTGAAACATTAACAATCATCTTTGTGTGCAAAATGAGGGTGGGAGATCCCAACAGGCCAGAGAAGAGCAAACAACAGAAGGAAAGGGAGAAGACTGTGGATGGACAGAAGCCAGACCAGTCAGACTTGCTTTAGTACCTTGCAAGATTCTGTGAATTATTTACAACTTTATAAGCACCAGCAGGATAAAATGCAAATATAATAGTAGGAAATTTTTCAGGAACAAGTCACATGAGTCCAGCCTGACTCCTTTTTTTCACAGGATAACAGGTCCCAAGAACAGGGGAACAGTAGCTGCTAGGTTGCATCAGGACTTCAGAAATGCTTTTGTATTGGCCAGATGATGTTCTTACAGACAATCTAGGAGAATGTGAAAGATATTAAATCATAACAAGGTGGGTGCTTGGCATATGGAACTGAAGGGCGAGCTGTGAATAGTTTGCTCTCTAAAAAATTTGCAGTGTTGCAGTCAATTTTTTTTCACTTTGAGTTCATGATGGAGTAAAGGATGCACTTTCATTTGTGAAGGGATGAAGCCTCTCAAGAGAAGTTTTCAAATCTACTTAAGGTATGCAGCAGGGCTCAGAGCAATATGCTTTTCCTGGGGAAAAGCACAACCAGCAAGGTTTTTATTTGAATGAAATAAAATGTTGAACTTGGGAAGGGGTGTTCAAATGTGCAAATATCAAGGTGGCAGGAAAACAACACACCCTCCCAAAAACCAACCAACCAAATAAAAAAAAATCCCACCCTAAACATCCCCAAGCACAAGTTTTTCTTAGATAGAAGGTGAAATGTGAAATAAAAGTGAAAATGAATGAAATAAAAGGGAAAATGCATTCTGAGTTGTATTGGTAAGAGTATCACAAGCTGTAGTTTTACTCTGCTCTTTGTTGATGAGTCTTGGGTTTATGCAGTAAAACCAGTTTAAGAAAGGTTGGCTACTGTCCAGGATGGGCAGCTGTGGCAGAGGTTTAAGAAATATGAGTCAGGAGGATTGGCAGACAAGTTCCTCTGGGAAAGAGAGGAGTGAGGGGAGAGGAACATGCAGCAGTCTCTGAATGTGGGATGGAGGACAGCAAGTGACTTTTTCTGTCTGGCTGGTAGCACTAGGCAAAACATATTTTGTGGAACTATCATAGACAATATTTGTATGAGAAAGTAGGGAAATATTTATAACTATAGAATGTTGAAGCTGTGAATTGAGAGTCCTGGAGAGTTCCTGAACCTCTTGTATTGAGGATCATACACCGCAGGTTAGGACAAGTCTTCACCAGGAAGGGTCTAAATATGTTTGTTCCTGCCTGGCTAAGAAGAGGTAAGTGCTGTTACTGTCACCTGTGTTAGATGGTGCCTGCATGGGAGGTCACCATGGGAAGATGCAGCTAGATGATGTTCTCCCTTTCTGTTTGAATGTTTTTTTCATGCTTAGTGGAAGCTTTCTTTTCCAGCATTCAGATGTCAGCAGAAGAGATCTGGAAGCAGGAGAAGTACCAGGAGCATGTTTTAAATCCCAAGTTCACAGTCCTACCCTGGTGAAATCCTCTTGATGCCAACTCCCTGACTTCAGTATGGAAGAGCATCTGTTCCTCTTACAGCTCAGTTCCTGCACTCACAGGACAGTGTCTTTCCTGGGCACCAGCTAGACTCATATCTCAGAAAGGCAAAAATGACCCTTTTAATTTACAGAGCTGTCATTACCTACCTGCTTTGGGTATATATTTATGCACCTGCTTACTTTGAGAACAGAGCCCAGAAGAAGAGTAGTACCAGGAACAGAGTCAAATTTGCCTGAAGGATTCTAGAGGCACTTGCAGGATTTACCAGGAGTTTCATTACCAAAAAACACCTCCTTCACCTAGGCAGACTCTAAGCCTCTAATCTGATCCCAGCAATACTACAGGTTCAGCTATCAAGAATCCTGTATCATGATGCTGAAATTGTTTATTCTAATGCATTTTTACACATGCACTGTGCCCCCTGGGCAGAGCCACTGCCAGGGCGAGCAGGCTTTCCTGCTGAAAGGTAATCAAGGCTCATGCCAAGGGCTGTGCTGGCAGCGTGCACGCTGCGTAATACCTGACATTAAGCGACAGAAAACAGAACTTCCTGCACAGCCCACTTAATCCAGACAGATGAAATTCATTTTGGATGGTTTCTCTTTCTCAAATCACAATGGATAAAGGAAGAAGCATTTTATCAGGTTGTGTTGAACATCACTGTCTTCTACAATTTTTGGAAACAGATGCTGCCACGTTCACAATGGATCTTTTCTTCTTCTTCTAATATGTTTTCCCTTTTTTTTTTTTTTTTGTAAATTTTCAGGCTTGTCTAGGGATTTTTTTTAAATTCTAATCCTCTAATCTCAGTGTGATAAAGTCTCTCTTAAGAGCTAGCATTGAAAGTGCTCTTAAAAGTTGCTTGGAATGCACAGAGGCTTTCAGATGAAAAAACTCATGCTTATGCCTTCTTGCTAATTTAGATCATGTTCTCTGTGCAAGGAAGCTTTAGCCAGGATAGCTAAAAGTGAATCAGAGAAGCTTATTCTAACCACTGCTAAACCTTCCTGTCTTGTGGTAATAGGACACTAAATATTTTTTGGGGGAAAAAGTTGGCTATGTGGGAGAAATAGACCAGATTGGTTTTAAGAAGGTCTTGTGTTCATACGTCATTTTGCACTTTTCAGGGTGCAGAAAATCTATTAATAGTTTAATTTGCATTGCCAGCAGGGTGCACTTCTCATCCCATCAAATTTTGGTACTGCCTGAATTCAAGCAAAGCTCATTGGCTTTGAAAACACTAAAATAATCTTCTCCAGGGACACTGCTGTCCTGCCTGCTGCCTGCTCTGGGTCAGCATGTTCTACTCCTTCCCACGGGGAGTCATTAGGGACAATGCTCTCTGCCAGCATCTTGGGGAACAGGACACCTCCCCCTCCAGGCTGCTCAAACACATAACTTCTTACCCAGCTGTCTTCCTGGCTAGGGAGATTAAGCGTGCTAAAAAGGCTTCTGGGAAGCAATGGGTGCGGGTCACTGGGACACACAGGCACTGGGATGTTTGATGGTGGGGGTCCAGACATTGCTCACAAACAAGAGGTGTCAGTGGGCTTTGGTGCCGGGGCCAGGCATCTGGCAGGGCACTTGCCACCCCAGCCTGCCACTGGGGGTTGATCATCTCATGAAAAGCCCATTTTCATTAAATAAAAAGAGCCTACTTCTGTTCAGGCTCATTTTTTGATTCTCAGCAATGGTTTTTCCTCCATTTGATTAATGTCACAGCACAAAGCCTTGGATCTAGTCTTGATAAATGAACACTTTCATTGGTCGGAAAACCAAGTTCCAGGTGAAGCAGCCTCTCCTGAGCCTGAAACTGAAGGACCAGAGTGAAAACCAGAGCCCACTTATTCTAGTCCCTTCCACAGTATTTTCAAAAGGCATCTGGCTGTTCAGGCATCAGGTACCACTGCAAATAGTCATGTGGCACTCCCTAATATCAGCCTCTGAGCAATTACTGGGATTGCTCCTGCCCAGGGTTGCTGTGCAAAGGCAGGTGAGAGCCCGATGCTCTCCCTGTCCCAGCTGTCCCATCTCCCTGTCTCTGCAGGCACAGGTGCCTTGGGGAAGCTGTAAATCACAACTCCCAGCACTGGCAGCAGGAATACCCCTGCATCTCTGCTCCAACCACATTTGGCAAGTTTGTCCAGTTCCTACTGCCCTTTTGTTTTCTCTTACTACAAGGCTTGACCTTTTTAAGGGCCAAAGGATCTACAGGCCTTTCTCTGACTTAGGTGTGTTTAGGCTTTAAAGTTCAGTGGTGATCCTTACCTCTTCTTCATGCCTGAGTTCCACCCTGTTGAGATAGGAGGGAGAGTCTGTCCTTCCTTCAGCTTTGGTCGTCACCTCTTCATTTTTTGAGGATAATAACACTTATGTTTGAATTTCACAGGGAAGCTTAGTTTTTGTGCTGCAACACAGATTGAAGGAGGAAGAGGTTCACAATCAATTCATCAATTTGGAAATATCTTTACCCATCTTCCCTTTGTTTGCAATACTTAGTTAGGCATATTAACAAGTGAATAGAAATCAAACTGTTCTCAGATGGGCTGGGCCATCAGTTCCATAAGAACAAAGTATTTGGTTACAAAGAGCTCAGTAAGATGTTCTCAAACAGAACATTTTAAGACTGATTTAGAAGAAAAATTTGGCAAGAAACTACTATCCATGCCAATTGCAAGCCAAAACCAATCAGAGTTTGCAGAGATAGTGGTTTAATCACTAGCTGAAAGGACTATTGTTCTGCAAATCTCGAGGCAGGGGCTGTGTTGCTGTTATGGGATCCCATCCATTCCACCACTACAAGTCCCACTCCCCGGAATGCTCTCTGTGAGCAAGGGGGACACAGGGCTTCTTCTCTGCATGAGAAGTGTCACACCTTCTTTCTGTGCCTCTCTGAGCCCAGAAAGTAAAATACTCATCTTCACGGGCAATTTAGCAGGGTGAGAGGCAGCTCTGCCATCTGCATTCATTAGCACTGTGGACAGTGCACCCCATTCTGGGGACAAGCAGGTTCCTGTGTGCTGTGTTTTTGGAGGATGCTTTGAGTTGAGAGGCCTTTTCCATAAATAGTCATGGCCAATTCAGCCCTGCCAGACCATTTCTGGTAAATGGGACATTTCTCACATATTCTGAGGGGGTAACTGGAGCGTCACATGGGAAAATGCCAGGCACCCGCGTGTCTTTGTGCCACTTGTGTTGGTTTCAGCAGTGCCTGTCTGGATTTAAATAGGAGCCTTTCAAAGCCAGAATTTAAATGGAGCATTTATGGCTGCTTTGTCCTGGAACAGTAAATGTTGGGAACTGTAGGTCCATTGCAGCAGCCTGGCTTGGCTGACAGCTTTTTTGTGCAGCCCAGATTTATGTGACCTTGGGTCCTGAGATCTATCCGTGGGCAATATTTGTGTATCCCCTGGGACACGGCAAGGCAATACTGCAATGCCTCTGTGCATCCACAGGTGGCAGCTGGCTCTTGGAGGGCTCTGACAGTTGGAGTTTGGTCACTGATTTTGCTTTGATGCTGTACAAAACCACCTGTTGTGAGAGACACAAAGCTGCCTCAAGCACATCCCTGTGCAGTAATTAAATAGGGAGGCAAGGCTGTGCCCTCTTGGGTCACATTTCATTTTGTCTGAGATAACTGAGGATAAACTGCAAATTGCCTTACCAGAAGAGATATCCCTGTTGTTGGCCACTCCATCTTCATCCCCATGGATCACACAGGGACAGCACAACCTCCTACTAAGGCGATAGGGAAAGGCTCTCATCCCTTAGCCCTGAAAACACCAGTGTTTTCTCATTTTCCTTCCTCCAACCTCAGCAGGTTGAAGACCTCCATCACTCACAAGCCTTGTCTCCCAACCTTATAATCCCATGGGAGCTGTGGGGAGGTTTTTTGCCTGAAATAACCTCATATTGTTGAGGGTTAGAGCATTCCTGCATACAGAAGCTGTGGATGCAAGTTTTGTGGAGTAGTGGACAAAGGAGGTAGAGAAAATAGGATTTTCCCCCAAGCAAAAGCTCTGACTACTCTCATGCAGAGAATGAATATCAGCTTGGCTTGTTTGTTCCTGAGCACAGACATTGCACTATGATGAATGCTGCTGAGAGCTACACACTTGTGCCAGGCATGCATGTGTGGCTGCTGTTGAGACCTTGGACGCAGGGGAACATGGAGCAGTGTCAGCAGCCTGGTATTATGTGTCACCTTCAAAAGTTGTCTGGGTCTCACAACTATTTATTTTATGAATTTAAACCCCAAACTCAGTTAAACTGCACTTTAGTTGACATTAAGGAGATTTATGGCATTTTCCTTATGCCACTTCCCAAAGATCTCACTTTTCCAACCAGAAATTATATTTTCAGATATTAAAACACCTGTTGATATGCTTTCCCTTGGTGTAAATTGCCTGTGAAATGAGGTAGGTTATTTAACTAGTGTAGAATAATGCTGGCTGTGTGCTTACATCTCAGGAGACAAGAAGTCTGCAACAGCAAGGATAACAGTGTTTTTTTCATCAGGTGTTGGCACTTCTGAAAATGGTTGGCAGTGGTTGCTTAGAAATTGGGAAGGGATCAAACGATCCAGAACTAATCTAATTTGCATGGATATTTTACCTTAAATGCCACCTTGTACGAAACTACAATTCTGCAGAAATTTTTAGGAAGGTAGCTAAGACTGAAAAAATGAAGGTAAACAGAAAACAATACTGTTTACCTTCTTAAGAAGGTTGAATTATCTATCCTCTGGAAGTTCTGGTCTGTCCCTGTGGATTCTACAGAGAACTTGGCAGTACTCAGGTAACCAGCCATGACTGCATACTTTTTAGTACTCAGTGTGTCAAGACTGCTGCTTTCTGAGCATGAGTGGCATGAGTGGCAATTGCTCCTCGTTCTCTTGAATTCAGTGTCTGATGTTGATGTGCTGAGATCGAGGCAGTCCCTTCGTTCTGTGCTGTGTGATGTTAATAAGGCTTGGCTTAACAAATCCCTACTGCAAGTTCAAGGAGAGGAAATGAGGCCCATTTGAAGGCAGATAGCGTATTTGAAAAGTCATGGCAACAGCAGAAACTTAGAGGAGGTGAAAAGGAAACAAAATAGAGGATAAAGCACGTTGAAGTAGAGGGTTAGTCTAGGTGAAGGCAGTCTAACTGCAGTCTGCCTGACGAAAAAGGGATTCAGTCCCTCTTAGAAAAGAAGGATTAGAGAAGAGTTAATCCTCTCACTGCTTTCTGAGTTACAAAATAAGGTCTTATTTGCTTTCAGGTAGTAATGGGACTTGACTGTATTTCTGAGGAGAAGCAGAAGAGATCGAGCAGAAAAAGGGGGAATATAGCAGCTTTGCTGAGCCTCTCAGGGCTACCAGGCATGAGGGTGACTGCAGATGCATGTGTCTGCTGCATGTCTGCTGCACATTGCCTTCAGGGAGGTGATTCCTCAGTGCTGCAAGATGTTGTGTTTCAAAAAGGGTTGTGTGACCAAACTTGTCCTTCAGCTCCAGAGCTCAGCTCCATGCAGCTCTTCTGCAAGTGCTGGAGAAGCCCAGCCCCCTCCCTGGCCTCAGCAATTCCCTGAGTGGGGTCTGATGATGCAGAGAGGGAGGAAGGCTCCAGCACCATCCTCCTCTGCAGATTCTCCAGCCAGACTAGCTGTCGAGGTGGTGGTAATGATGAGGAGATTGCTGAGAGAGCTTTGACATCCCTCAAACTCTGCTGGTGAGTCCAGCCACAGCACACAGCAACACTTGGTGGTACCAGAATCTATCTCATACACCTAATTTTCTTTTTGTGGGGAGGAGTGAGAGGAGTAGGGTGTTCAGTATCATCAGAATCACTATCAGTCCTCATTGCTATGGGTCCAGGGATGCAGGAACAAAATAGCAGCCAAAGACCCAGAGACAGCAATAATCAAAGAATTAGCTTGGGCTGGAAGGGTCCTCAAAGACCATCCAGTTCCAACCCCCATGTCATGGAGAGGGACACCTTCCAGTGAAGCAGGTCGCTCAGAGCTCCATGCAGCCTGGCCTTTGAACACTTGGCAGGAGCTGTGTCCTCAAAGCTGCTCCTCTGATGGCCAGCGGAGGTCCTTGCTGAAGCAGGATGCTCTGCCCTGGAATGTGGTCAAGGAACTTGAATAACGCCCTGCTTGCAAGGCGGTCAGTGGTGGACTGGGGGAAGTGAGAGGGGGGCAGTCCTGATGCTTTTGGTTTTGAATTACAGAAAAGCCTAGTCTGACTCATTCTGATAAGGAGGTAAAGATGTGGAAGATATGGTAAAGCACCCTAATCTAAAAAAGCTAATCTGACACAGCTGACCTGAAAACACATGGCTGACAGTCAGTCGCTCTGGAGGCCCCTGGGCACAGCAGAGCAGGGCCCCACCGGCTCCGCTGCTCCATCATATCTTCTAAGTCCCACTTGGAAGAGAAAGGAGCAGACAGTGCCTCGGGCAGCACAGGATCTGCATCACCTCTTTCCAAAAGGGCGATTTGACTCTGTTTATATTATAAAAGTTCAGTCCCACTTGCAAACAGGCAGGTTCTTCTAACACATTCCTCCTTGGAGCGTGTGGAGATTCCTCCCCTGGGTTTTGGGGATGTCTACCAAGGATGACTCATCAAGGTTAAGAGAAAGAGGCCTGCCCATGAGTGTTGATATTGGTGAGTTACATCAACCTCTACTTAAAAATTGTTCCTTTTTTGCTAGCTTTAATATAATTTCTTTAATATAATTGCTTTAGTATAGTGCACTGCATTATATTATACACTACCAGTAGTTTAAGCCTTCATATTGTATAGTAGATAATTCTGATTAAGATCTTTTGCCTAATAATTTGTCATAATAAATATTAAATTTTATATAAATATATCCGATTTGCCATCTTTCAGTTCTGCTGGACAAAGTTGCTTAAAACGTTGACAAACTCTGAGGCCAATTGGATCCAACCACTCCTAATTTTCTCCCTGAGAAGGAGTTTAGAAGTCAAGAGAGACTCTGTGCCTCGTGGCTCAGCAGCAGTTTATTCTTCAATAAACTTTGTCTGAACCTCATAGTCCAGCCGTGACAATTTGATGTAGTCTTATCAGGATGGCAAATGATTTTGAGAAACAGACAAAAGGTTTAACAGAATATTTATGTAGGCATAGTATACACAGTGACGCTGATGACACCTAGCCAGAGGACAATTGGTATGAGTGGGAAAAGATACAAGAGAAATTAGATACAAAACTGGGATCACAGAAAGATAAAAAAGGAAAAGGCATTATTTGTCATGCACTGGGATTATGCTTAAAGGCTGCATGGCAATGGAGAGAACAAATGCTAAAAAACCCTAATAATCTTAGAGAAGAAATGGAAGAAAAAAACCTCGTAGAACTTTCTCTGCAGTATCAAAATGACTGATTGAAAAAAAAAGTTAAAAGAATCTAAGGAAAAGACAAAACTCGGAAGAATAATTATAATTGATGTTATTAAAACTAACAAATCCTATTGTTATTAAAATTTATAAGAATTGATAGTTTCACTTGAGGATGGGGGTGGTGATAATTGGGAAAGCCCTGATGAAAATGTTGATGAGGTTGAATGGGATTCCGCTGAAAAAATTAAACCCCGTCTGTTAGAGAGGAAGGGATTCCAGAGTTCAAAAGGAGTCCCATAACTAAACCCAAAGTTTTCCGAAGGATCTCAAGGAAATCAGAGGAGGAACAGGCCCAGAACTATTCCCTGGGATCTCCTGCAATGGATAAATGTATGGCAAAAAATATAAACGAAAACCAGAGGAACTGAGTATTTGTGGAGAGTGAGTGTCTCTCCGGGGGAGATGGAATTTTGCTGCATGGGTTTGAGAGCGCTGGGTTCTGGGGTACAAGTGTCTTGTTAAACCTAGGACCAGAGCCTGCCGATGAACCCCATTTAATACCCAGCAGGGCTGTATATCGGGCAGGAGGAATAAATATTCCAGACAGAGAAGGAATATCCGTAAGGTCAGCTGATGAAGTGTTTGCCGCTGTTACAAAGGCAGCTTTGCCTGCAGGCAATGCACAGACGAGCACACGCAGACATTCCAACCTCCGCAGAGGGGGACCCCGTTTATTCAGACCCCCGTTAAAAGAAGCCCTTCAATACTAAAATTGTATTTAGTGAAGCGACGAGATGAAATCGGAAAATATGTAATGTATAATGAAGAGCCACAAGCCCCAAGGAGAGTTATCCCTTATGTGGGCAGATCTCTTACATGACGTGATGAACTATGCAAGAGAAGTTGGCTGGGAAAGTCATTCTGGAGAGAAAACTCGGGCTACTGAAGGACCCCCAAAATCTGGAATGCAGAGACCTCCTGAAAGAGGGGTGAGGACTTTTAAACAAAACCCGCCCGGAAGAAAAGAAAAACCAAAGCCTCTTGCTCGCTGGCGAGAGCAGCGAAATGAGCTGCGGGGGACTGCAGTGACTTTGGGAATTCCCCGTGCCGGCGTCAGGGGACAGCCCAATGCAGGGAGAGCAGATTTAGTCAAGGCTATCCAGAGCAGGAGGCGAAAAGCCTCCACAGGAAAAACACACCCGAAACCCTATTGAAACACAAAAGGAAA
Source organism: Pycnonotus jocosus (assembly GCA_013400435.1). Taxonomy (NCBI): domain Eukaryota; kingdom Metazoa; phylum Chordata; class Aves; order Passeriformes; family Pycnonotidae; genus Pycnonotus; species Pycnonotus jocosus. The sequence goes on along the minus strand of VWYP01000433.1, from coordinate 46,253 downwards.
ACAACCTCTAAGAGCTGGGTGAACTTTGGGCAGTAACACCCAGGGCATTCACTTCTTCCCATGGTCCAATAAGAGTGGTCCTGGTATCTACTTACCAGTAGGACCTAGAAAAAAACCTTTGAGTTTTAAATGACGCAGGAGCTCAGGCATCTCTGATCATCCCCAGAGATGCTAAGAAATTAAACTTGAGTTTTAAAAGAAAGAATCTATCTGTGAGGAAGAGAGTTCAGTGAACAAATTGCCGTATGTTATACTGCCAAATTCTGTTTATGGTTATCTGAGGAAAAATGAATGACCTCACAAACATTTGCAATTGCAGATCATGAAGAAAACATTTTAGGATATGATATCCATAAAGGAAAATTTTGGCAATTGCCCAATGGGAATGTCTGGTCACTTGGGCCCACGAAAACTCCATATAGTAAATTTTCTGGAGAAAAATAGAAAAATTAATTTATTAAAAATTTCTCCAGTTTCACCTTCTTCTGCTGTGACTAATATCAAGCAGTACTCTATTCCTCCTGCAGCCAAAGAAAGGGTAAATGAATTAATTAAGAATTTAGAACAAAGGGGTAATATATTTAGGACACATATAAAATAATCCTGTTGGCTGCTAAGAAAACCAGATGGGAGCTGGCGATTATCAACTGATCATCAACAACTTAATGCTAACACAGAAACACTCACTGCAGCTGTCCCAAATATTGCAGATCTCACTGCTGCCCTGCAAGCAGCTGCACATAAATGGATGACAGTTTTTAATATAAAAGATGTGGTGTTCTTCCTGGTTCTGTCTCAGGAAGAAGACAAATCCAAATTTGCATTCATTTGGGAGGGAACACAATACACCTTTAATTGCCTGCCCCAAGGGTATAAATATTCACCCACCGCAGCACACAATGCTTTAATTGAACTCCTTCAACAAATGAAAATCCTGGAAGGAGTACAAATCTATGAATACACCGATGATGTGTTGATAGAAGGTGAAGAAGATGCAGTAAGAACAACAGCACAGGATATATGGAATAAATTAAATGATAAGGGGATCAAAATGCTCCTACCAGATGGCAATGCTCTTCTGGAACCTGGTGGGTTGCTAGTCAGGCTGCAATCCCAGATGTAACAATTACAACATTGGATGCTATACCCATTCCTACTACTTAAAAGGAACTTTAAAAGGTCATGGGTTCTTTAGGATACTGGAGAAATGTTTCTGGATTTTTTCTAATAGAAAGACCATTGCACACGTTAATGAGGAAAAAACAGACCTGGGAGTGGCTTGATAGTCACAAACAGGTTTTGCAAACACTGATAAAAGAGTTAAAAACATATCAAGCACTAGGTCCTGTTCATCCCAGTGATCCTATAGTAGTTAAATGGGGTTTTGCTGAACACGGGACTTATTGCAATATGTTCCAGAAACGTCCACATGGACTCAAACAACCATTAAGGCTGATTTCCACAGCATTGAAGGATACTGAAAAGAGATACATTGATTGGGAAAAGGGATTATTATCTCTGACCTGAGCTCTTAAACAAGTAGAAGGATTCAACAGCATCAACCTGCTCGAGTCCAAGAACTTTTTAACCTGTCAGTCAGTATTAAGAAGGGCAGTGCTTCACCAGATGGGGTTGCATGAACACCAACAGCACACAAATAGTTTGTGTGTCTTGGGACTCAAGGATCAGATGGACACAACTGAAGGAACAGCAAAGCCTGCAAAATTACATAGCTGTGACCCCAGATATGCTAGCTTTGTAACAGCCATATAAACATAGCCCTATATTTGATGCTCTTGCTTCTACATCGGACTTTGAAGTTAAAGATATCTGGTTTGTTGCATCAGCCAAACACATTGTCAGTAACTGGACGTACAGAGCAGTTGCTTTTAACATTCAGACAGGAATGGAAGTAGTAGAAGAAAGAATGGGAAGTGCACAGGTGAGAATGTTAAAAGCTGTGTTGCTGGCAGTAAGAGAGAAAGTAAAGACAATATTGTTGATTCTTGTGCAATCTGGGTTGGTGCCAGTGATTGTGTCACTGGAAAACATTAGTTTGGCTGGTAAATGGAAAAGAGATGTGGCAGAAGGGAGATAGGAAGTGAATATTTGTGTAGGCTCAAACCCAACCAATCCACATAGGATGGATCAAAGCTCATGGCAATGGTCAAGATTTCCAGGACAACCCAGAGGTGTTCCAACCCACCAAGGTCAAACTACCCCAACTGGGATTGTACCTATGGCTCTAATGGACACTTGAGGACCATTAGCCTGGGTGGCTACAGACTCTAATAGCCACCAACACAGAATCAGTTCATGGATAATTCCGTAATTCTGAACTAAGGAAATTAACCTATCCCATCCAGCACAGTTGCTGAGATATACATTGTTTTGTTTTACAGACCAATGGCTGCTCCTGGTCATCATCCTGCTGGTAACACCGGGAACACTACAGTGGATATAATATCCTTCAAACAGCTTGGAGGCTGCTGAAGTGTGGATTTCACACTTCAGCAAACACACCAGATCTCATGGGCCAGTATGTACCTACCTACAAGGATTCCTCTACAACTTGAAGGTGGTATTGTCATGCATCAGCACCTATGGGAATGAACATTACCTTGGTTAAAAATCATTGGAACGTCCTGATCTACACAAACTGGTACAGCTGAAAAAAAGATAATTAAAAAAAATTAATCACTGTCCATCATGATGTGGAAAAATAGATTGTTGTCCTAGAGTGAAAAGTTTAGATGTTCCCCAACCACAAGGGGCATTCTGAACTTATTGTTACACCCTTTTATTATAATATTGTTATTAATCAGCATCTGGTTTCTATAAGTAATCATTTTATATATTTTTTATACATAAGTGTGGTACCTAATCCAATAAATGAGGATACTAACAATGCCAGAAGTACATAAATTGAAATAATAAGTATTTCTTGCCAGAATCAATAGCTAATTTTATAGTATGCTCCTTTTAATATTATTAACTAAATTATTACCTATTTTTATGATAATTTTATATGTAAAAGTATAAGGCATGTTCATAATATAGCTAAAACTGCTTCAAACTATCTAAGGATAAAATAGTAAAACCTAGGAGATTGATGTATGTCAACATATTTAACAATAACGTACACATAGGCAGTGGACACTTTTATAGCATGGAGGCAAGAGGTACCTGCATTACCACTTCATGAGGTAAAGATGACTGGCTGCAGTCATGGGGTGGACTGTAGCAGGATGCTCTGCCCTGGAACATGGTCAAGCAACTTTAACAATGTCCTGATAGCAAGGCTACCAGTGGTGGACTGTGAAGGGGCTGCTTTTGGTGTTGAATTATGCTCAGACCAGTCTGACTCACTCTGATGCTGAAGTAAATATGTGGCAGATATGGTAAAGAATCTTTATCTAAAAATGCTAAGCTGACACAGCTCACCTGGAGACCTATGACTGGCAGTTAATCACTTTATACTATTAAAGTCCACTCCCACTTGCAAACAGGCAGGTTCTTCTAACACATTCCTCCTTGGAGTGTGTGGAGATTATTCCCCTGGGTTTTGGGGATGCCCAGCAAGGATTGTCCTCGAGGTTAAGAGACCTGCCTATGAGCATTGATATTGGTGAGTTACATCAATCTCTGCTTAATAGTAGTTTCTTGTCAGCTTTAATATAATTGCTTTAATATGGACCATATATTATGCTATACACTACTAGTACTTTTATACTGTGTAGTAAATAATCCCAGTTAAGATATTTTTTTCTAATAATTTTTTATAATAAATAATTCATTTTATGTAAATGTATCTGATTGGATATTTTTCAATTGGGGGGAGGGGAAGTTATTTAAATTGTTGACAAACTGAGAGGCTGAGATTGGATCCAGCTTACCCCAGGCCCCTCCTTGAGAAGGAGTTAAGAAGGCAGGGGAGTCCTCCCTCCACCTCGTGGCTCAGCAGTGGTACTGTGGTGAGAGCAGCACAGTCCCCCAAACTGGTTGCAGAGGGGTATCAAGGTGAGCCTTTCAGGTGGCCTGGGTTCAAGATTTTCCCATTCTACAACACCAAATATCACCTCCAGCTCACAGCTGACCCTGGGCTGTAACATGGGCACAGTATGAGGAGCCAGAGGACAGTTGTGCATTTGCTGAAATTGCACTGTGGATTCTGCTGCTGAGTAGCAGCTAGCATTTAAATTGTTGGTCTCAGTATTTCAGAAAGAGTTCATTGTTGTGCTTCTTCCTTTTCCTAATTTAGATGGCTGAAGGGTGCTAAAGAGCAGCTCCTTGGTGTCCCCACAGCTCACTAGCTCCATCCTGCCCAGCATCCTCAGCTTTTGAGCTTCAGGCACTGGCATGGGTGCAAGATCTATCAATCACCACAGTGCTGCAGAAAACAATGGAGATCTCAGCACGGCAGGAGCCAAAGATGCCTGAAAAACAGTTGCTCATTGTTCAAACATGCAGGCTGCACCCATGCAATGAATCAGACCAACCAAGAACAGAGTTTTGAGAAAGGGACAGGATCTGCATTAATCTTTATCTGATAGTGAGAGTTCCTGCTTTCTTACGAACTCAAATTCAGCATTAATTAAATTGCTCACCTTCCTCCACAGAAATAAGTACACTGATATACAGCATGGGATTTGAGTTCAAGCTGACAGGCCGTGGTGGCTTGGGTGAAAGGTGGACAGGCCTGTGATGACAGACAGCCTTTGCATGCAGGATGAAAATCTGGGTAATGCTGGGGAGCCACAATGGCCAAAATGATGTGTAAAACCCCAGGTTCCATCCTGCCCTCAGTCCTCTTGGTTCCCACAGAAATACTCCACTATTGGTGAGCACCAAGTCTTGTGGGGGTTCACTGTTCTTCTTCCAGCTCTGAAGCTGGGTTGTTAAGAGATTACCTTCAATAGAGGCCATCAAAATACCTCAATATGTGACTGTTCCACCACCATGGGCTAAGGGTGGAGACACCATAACCTCCCTGGGCAACTTTTGTCCATGTTCAGTCAGCCTCACAGTAAAAATTTTTTTCCTACTATTCAGAGGGTACCTCCTGTATTTCAATTTGTCTTCATTGCCTCTTGTTGCTGACAACCACCAAAAAGAGCCTGGCTCCAACTTCTTTGCAGCCTCCCTTCAAATATTTATGTGCATTGATAAAATTCCCTTTGAGCCTTCTTTCCACACTGAAAAGTTCCAGCCCTTCCTCACAGGAGAGATTGTCCCACCCTAAATCTTTTTCATGAGCTTTTTCCAGAGTCTTTCCAGTACATCCATATCTCTCTTGTACTGGGGAGCCCACAACTGGACCCAACACTCCAGCTGTGACCTCACTAGTGCTGAGTAGAGTGGAAGGAGCTTGACCTGCTGGCAATTCTTTGTCTAATGCAGCCCATGGTGCCATTTGCCTTCTTTGCCACAAAGGCACACTCCTGGCTCGTGTTCAGCTTGGTGTCCAGCAGGACCCATAGATCCTTTTCTGACAAGGTGCTTTCCAGTGGGGTGACCCCTAGCACATTTGGATGCATGGGGCTGTCTCTCCTCAGGTGCAGAACTTCTGTTGGTCCATTTCTCCTGCCTGTTGAGGTCTCTGGATGGCAATGTGGCCCTGTGGTATCAGCCTCTCCTCACAGTTTTGTATCATCTGCAGACTTGCTGAGGGTACACGCTTCCCCCTCATCCAGATCATCAATGAAGATGTCAAACAGGACTGGAGACAGTACAGACCCTATACTTCCAGTCACTGGCTTCCAACTAAACTTTGTCCTCACCCTCTGGGCCCAGCCATTCAGCCAGTTTTCAATCCCCTTTACTGTCTGCTCAACTCATCCACACATCACCAGTTTGTCTAGGGGCATCTAATGTAAGACAGCATCAAAGTCCTCAGAGACATCCAGGCAGAAACTATCCACTCCTCTCCTCTCATGTCCACGCCAGTAATTTCTTCATAGGAGTTTGTAAAATTGGTGAAGCATGGCTTCCCCTTAGTGAAAGTAGGCTGACTGCTCCTGGTGGCTTTCCTGTCATTTATGTACCTGGAAATGGCTTCCAGGGATAAAATTGAGGCTCATCAGCTTGTAGTTCTTTGGGTTATCCTTCTTGTCCCTCCTGAAGATAGAAGTGACGTTTGTTTCCTCCAGGCTTTGGGCACTTAACTCCTCTTATTTTATGAGAAAATGTGTCAGTTCTTAAAAGACCTGGTAAAGGAGCATGTGAGAGAGACTTTTCCTGGCCTGGCTGCGCTGGCAAATACTTCGGAGACAAAGGGCGCCTTGGAAACCAGAGGATTATTTTTGATGCTAACCTGTGTTTCAACTCCATCCATGGATTCACAAATAACATCTGGCATACCTCTGCTTAGGTGATTTTCTGGGCTATAACAAATTTGTGAGTAAAAAGACAGGGAAAAAGAAGTTCAAGCTCCTGTGGGCATCTCTCCCTAATGATTCACTCCTGGCATGACATGGAGCTTGCAGCACTCTCCATGACTGATCTGTGCTCAAGAGTCCCAGCTCTGCAGTGAACCGTGTCAACCATTCCCTAAATGGCAGAGGAAATGCCTTAATACTCATCCATATGGTAAAGGAAGTAAGAACACCATCAACAAAAAGATAATTAGGGAAAGATATCCAATAGAGATGCAAATTAACCTCCCTCCACTAAGCCCTTTATAAATCCTGGGATTTTGTGCACTTATTACTTCTATTAAATGTGACATATTTAAAGCTTCCCTTTGCCAAAAGTGTTCTTTCACTCTTTCTCTCTGACCTCACTTAGCTAGTTCATGAACAAAAAGATTAAAGGGGAGATAAATATGGTTTATCAAACACTTGGGACCACTGGAAAAAAAGCCATGTACAAAACCTTCATGAAAGTATTCTTAAACATTTTATTTTGCTGAAGGTTTTGAACTGTTAATTACCAGTAACATTCCAAAGTTCAATGTTTCTCTACCAATCATTCCCTTGCTTGCTAGGGGCTTAACCAGCTCCCTTCTCCCCACCCCTGCTGCTTCTCTTTTCCTCTTTGCATACAAGCTTGTAGCAAACACTGATATAGGTGGAAAGAAAAGCATTAAATATACCTTGGCTCTAGGTTACAGCTCAACAAAAAAGGGCTTTGCTTTTTAAATTGCAAGGGGTGTTTGCTTAACATGGAAGGTTCCTGCCAAGCCAGCACACAGCCAGTACAGATTTTTGGTCTGCAACACCAACATGTAAGGTGAGGCTCTGGGTGGAGGTCATTTGGGGCTGGGTCAGCCCTGGGAAGCAGGTTTTGCAGAGTCATTGTGGTGAGCTAAGTCCACCACAGCTGATTTCTTACTGACTCCAAACAGGGGTGCAACCTCTTCTCTTCTGTGCCTCTGTGGCTTTTTCTCATTTCCAAACGTTGTTATTTGCTGCTGCAGAGCACCTGGGTTTCAGCAGGAACATCTCGCCCTTATTTGCAGATGGGGTTGGGTGAATATTTTGGTGGTGGAGATCTCTGGGGAGGCAGTGGCACCACACAGTGCACGTCCAGCAGGTGCACAGCAGTCCCATGTGCCACCCCATGTGTCAAACAGCTCTGATGGCTGCAGGCCAACATCCTCAGCAGGTGTGGAATTACTGACACAGCTGAATGGCAGGAGACTGTGGTGATCACTAGCTAGCACAAGGCTCCAGGTCTTGGTGTATCCATGGCAGGACACGGAGCTTGGCTGGATCCAGCACTGCTGTTTGTAAGTGGAGACAACACCCTAAAATAGCCAGGGGCAGTCATGGAAAGCATATCCTGCACAGAAGACAGTCAGACACGTTTCCTCCCACGTGCAGTGGGAGTTATGATGGCTGTCTGGACGAACATTTCAGCCTTCAGGAGGTATGAGGCTATCTGGTACAGCTCTATCCTCTTTCCCTGCGAGATACATGATGTCACACCCAACCTCTGCTGCCAGAACCTTGCATCACACTTGGGCACTTGCTGCTGCTGAGGAGCTGTGGGATAACCTGCCAATCTGCAGTCATGTGTCAGAGCATCTTAATGGGTGCAAATTGGGAGCAACTCCGTAAAAGTTGATTACACTGGTGGAACAAATGGGCAGTGAGCCTTCTGTGCACTTATCAGTGAGGCTGGGCCTATTAGTCATGATTTACTCAAAACTGTACAGACGAAAACAAATGCCTGGTTGGCACTATTGAAGTAACTGCTTCAAGTTAACATTTATGGGAAATGATCTGTATAATGAGAAACAGCTCTTTCCTTCTGAGCTCACATGCCATTAAAGAGTTTACTTTCTTCTGCATGTCCTCGCCAGTCATCTTTTGTTATGTTGAGAACATATTGATTTTATTAACATCTTTTGGGAAGTTAAGGTTACTTTGGGAATTAATTTATTTCAAAAGCATCCTCTGTGAGACTGAATATAGCATGTAGCACTCATGTAGCATAGCAAGAAAAAAGGGAGTTCTGAGAACTGCCATGCTTTTCCCTCATGTTGTGACTTCCAATAAATGCCCCAGCAAAGCTGCAGTCCCCAGGCTTGGCTCAGACCTTTGGGGAAAGTAAACCCTCACTGGCCCGAGGTGCCAGGTGCCAGAAGGACTTTTCCTGTGATGCTGTAATGGTCCTTTTTGGTAGATTCCTTGGGGTGGATTAGATTGAAATGACACTGAATGACTGGTATTTACATATCTATTTTTTTAAGGTTTATTTTAGAACAATTTGATTGCAATGGAAAGGAGGTATGTAGCCATTTTTGTTATTCTCTATAGAAATGTAACAATACAAAAGTATAGAGGCATCACTTAAGAAAATATATAAGGAAAAGTAAATCAGAGAAAAAAAGGATAAGGGTAGACAGTGGAGAGGAAAACTATCATCATCTGTGGATCCAGCAATGAGACTTGATTGCTGCAAAGTGATGGTTTCAGTCTTGAGGGGTGGATTTGCTTCTTATCAGCCTTTCCTGGCTGATAAATGGCTCAAAAATCAGGGAGTTGCTAAATGAAGGTTGGTTTGTCATGGTCATCCTCCAGTAGTGAATGTGCACCCCCATGCACCTGGGCTGTGCTTGTGCAGATCAGAGGGTTCAGCACCACACACCCAACAGGTCTCCTTCCCCCTTGCTGGGGCTGCAAACCTGGGCTCAGCAAAGCACACCCTGCTGCTTTTGCAAATGGTCGATTGTTTGAGTCATTAACCCTTAACATTTCAGTCTTTACAGATGCCAAGGTGGTTGGAGGTCCCTGGCACACATCTGGCCCTGATGGTGTCCCCTGGTCTGGGGGCCAGCTCACACCATGGGCCACTCCTACCGCAGTGTGGTCCCCTTGTGCCAACTGGTCTCAGTGCTGGAGGTCCTGCAGGGAATCAGCTACCAGTAGGGATGTCAGCTGCTTTTTAATAAGCACCTGAGAATGTTCTGGGGCAGCAGAGGAAGGATGTGAGTAGTCTGTGGCAAGAAGACATTAGGCAGCACTGGTGGGGGCCAAGAGGCATTATTCCTCTCATGGCAGGAGGTGCCGTCCATACCACGTCCACACCGTCCACCGTCTGAGCCTTACAGTGCTTTGTCACACTTTCCTCAACCAAGGCTTAGATTTCACCATCCCAGGTGGGAGTTCTGGAGAATATAGTGTTGGAATGGTGTTCCCCAGGAGAGGGCAACCAGACCTGCTGAAGAACATGGCCATGAGAAACAGCCAGGAAGCAGGAGTCACAGCAGGGATGTTGAAGGAGAAAACACACATTAGGTGGTGATTAGGTGGTGTGACCCTCTGTGGCAGCATCTCTGCTAGGGCACCTACTGCCATGGTCCCCAGGACAGGGCAGCAGTGACATTTGCTATCCCAGGGATGTGCTGATGCACCCTGGCTGTTCAGTGCTCCCCAGCTCTGGGCTGATGTGTGGTCTCAGGCCAGCCATGGAGCTGAGGGTTTTGTTTGCATCAAGAGAGACCACATTCATCTCAGCCTGACCTTTTCTCTTTTAAATCCCGGTAGTGGAGGAGTTACTCAGTGTAGGAACTAAATTGGCAGATTATAGCAAAGGTTGCTGCAAGGTTTCATTATCCACAGAAATTTCAGCTTATTGAAGCAATTTCTTGAGTCTTTTAACCTAACTAAACCCAGCAGTTTTACCCTGAAGAGCAGGGAAACATTTGGAAACCTATTAGACTCTCTACTGTTAGCTGTTCCTGTGGGAAAATGGAAGCTGGCTATAGGAGCAAATGAACAATAGTAATACCCAGCAAGTCACTCCTTGCCATTTTTACTGCACAACAGTACAGATCACACAAGTATTGTGTCTGTCCATGTGAAACTCTGGTGTTCCCCCAGCTTCTGTAAGGAGAAATATCTTAATGCTCCCAAATACTTCAATTAAATTAAATGCCAATCCTTCCTATATGACATGAGGGCAATGTCAAATAATCACTTGAGGTACAAAAGCCCCAGGGTAGTAATCCCTTTAAGATCAAAATATCTGTGGAGTTTTTTTTTTAACCAGGCACAGGTTTCAGGTTGCCTTGATGCTTCTGCTCCCGTTTGCTGAATTTATTTCACTGGAGTGTCAGGAAGGCAGTAGTCAGGTATTGGGGTGGCAGCTCACATGTGTTGAACCTGAGAGGGCAAGAAGCCCACAGCCCAGCACAGCACCACATGGCCACACGAGCAGCTGCTTATTGCTGGAACAAGCTGTGTTTAAAACATATCTGGGGAGAATGTGTGAGGGCTGGGTTTTATGCTCCAGGTCAGCATTCAGGCAGCTGCTGGGGAAATGTGCACAGCTGTGCCTCCCTTAGGGGAGACAGACCTGCCCTCTTAATGGGTAGATGCTCAAAGTGTCCACCCCAATACTTCTATAGCCCTCCCAGGGTTAACATTTATGAAGCAATTTTTAAAGGCTCCCTGTAAAAATGTACTTTTGCCACAAGGCCAGCACCTGGCAGGGAGGGACAGACCTCTGCTCCACAGGAGATGAACCTTCATGGCTTGAGAGGAGCCAAGTCCCACCTGGCACAAGCCACTGTCTCTCCATTTTCCCCCGTGTACCCACTGCCAGTGCATGCTTTGGCTGGCTCGTGTGCTAACAGATGACCCCGAGCACATGTGCAGAACCAGGGCCAAAATAATGCTCATGGCACCATTCCAGCTGATGGGTCCCAGCCTGGAATAGCCTCCCAACAGCCGGCTGCCTCCTCCACTTACAGCCCAGGGACACCCAGCATGAGCCTTGGGAGAAAGGCTCTTGGCAGGATCCCTTTCACCAGGGTTTAGATGATCCCAGTCTGCAGCTGAGCGAGCTGGCCATGGTCCCTTGGAGAGGAGCTCAGGCACTTCCAGAGGGCATGTCACCTCACCCTGGGTTAGATGAAGGTCAGATGAAGCAGCCTGGAAACACCAGTTGTTTCACAGACTATAAAAGGGTTCTCAGCTGCCAGCTCTGGGATGGGATGCACCATCCTTGAGGTTTGGTTCCTTTGCCTAAGCGCAGATATCTGGTGTCTGCTTGGCCTGCAGCTGCTGGCCCTCAGGTCTTTCTTGTCCCCAGATCCAGGCTGGTCACCACGTGCAGAGCAGGGGCCAAGAATGGTGCAGGTCTTGCTCAGCATCCTCCTGCACTGGGCTGTTGGAGGAGAGATGCTGTGCCCACTGACTGGCTGCAGATGGGCACTGACAGGGGAGACCACATTCACGGCAAAATGTACAGAACTGCCCACAATATTTCAGTACTGGCAGTCTATACTTTAGGGTTTTTTCCTTTTTTTTTTCCCTTGTTTTCTTTTTCAAAATTTTATCATACACACAGATTTCAGAAGATGTGGGCTTTGTCTGCTTCTAATTAATAAACCAAAAGGAACAACTCTGACATCAAAATGATTCCTATGCTGATTCCCAAACCACTCTTTCAAGCATCGAGACCATAAAGCCTTCTCATCCACAGTTTTAAGAAAAAGTATAAGAAGTAACACTTCCTACAACTACTTCCTATGAAGACTTATGGGCTGTTTGAGTTGAAGCATTTTTGGTATCTCAATTCTTAATATATCAGTTTAAGCCAAATAATGGGGCATGGGAAATATTATCCTTAACAGTTAACACCTGCCAAAGTCTAAGAAACTAAAAACAGGAAAGAAAATAATAAAGGAAATGGCTAGATGTATTTATCTGCATTGGGAATAACTTGCCATTAATACTAATAAGGATCATGTTCATATTGGTTTAGCCAGGTGCCAAATGGGATTATTGTCTCATTTGTGACACGTAATCAATAGGGAAATAATAGCAGGAAGCCTCCAGTGATTAGAAACAACTCAGATCCCAGGAAACGACGCTTCTGTTCCTACTCCAAGACCTCATTTCTTGCTCTGTCTGCCAGTCCCGCACTCATAACACACTTGTAACAAGGTGCAGTGACGGCACAAGCACTGCTGGCCACCAGCGACCTGAAAGCTTCTGGGTTCACTCCCTGACCTTGCTTTCCCTCCTAGAGGAGTGCACAGTCACCGTGCCCATGTCACAGTCACAGTCACAGTCACAGTCTGGTTATTCCCTCAGGCTGGGAGCATTCCCTGGGCCGTGTTTCCAAGAAACGCTGCGGTCCGTGCGAGGCTGCAGCCAGAGAACTCTGCTGCCTGCGCTGATGCCATTCCCATTCCAGGCACGGCTGCACTCTGCCCGTGCCCTGTTCAAAGGGCAGCTCACTGCTGGGACACTGCAAACCCCCAGAAAAAGGAGCCTATTCCATATATATACCAAATACCTGCTTTTTCAAGGTCTGTAGTGCTTTGTCCTGGGGAAAGCCACAGAGGCAGCTTTCTAGTGTCTGTGCCTCTCAAGGCATCTCTGGGTTTTGCTGTCACAAGCTGACTATGAGAAAAAAAAAAAAAAGTTGTTCTAAAAAGTTTTGTCTTACAGTGTTCTGACACCAATCCAGCAAAAGTTTTATTTGTCTTGATTCTGAGCAGGCTGTGGTGACTGAACAGTGACTGGTTCAGTGACTTGAGACTGATGGGGGAAAGAAAGGTGATTTTAAAGGAATTTAGAGTTTGGACTTGTTTTTCTGACATAATAAAGAAAACACTTAAGCTTTTCCTCTTTCATTTTTAAAGGTCAGCCATTTCCTTCTTATATTTTATTGGGAAAAAATAGGAGGAAACCCAGATTCTCACACCCTCAGTGTTGGGAAAATTCATCAGCAATCCTAACAAACATTGTTTTCTCACAAATATTGTTACGTATTTTAAAATTAAATAGAAAATCAACTGGAAAAGAAATTAAAACCTGTAATACCAAAACAGATGCTTTTCCATCCTTTCATCTGTCACAAGGTGACCAGGAGACAAAGCATATTCCCGAATTTCTAACAAAACAGAGAAAAGGCAGGCAAATTTGTTTTCAGAGGGTGAATATTTTAAGTCATCCTTATGGACATCACAGAAATGTGAAAACAAATCAGAAAATCCTTTAACACACAGGACTGTTTGCTTTATATTTTTAGTTTAGCCTTGAGATTCACGGCCAAGATATGAAACCAGACAAATCTTTTGCTGGCTCTGCTACAGAGTCCCTCTTTAACTGTGGGAAGGTTAATGAGCCTCTCTGATTTTTCCATGTGCTCATATGTACTATATACATACATATTTTCAGACAGAGAGGAACACAGGGTCTATAAATGATTCCAAAATCTTAAATCCCAGTCTCTACTGAAGTGTTGAAAATAACTGAGTTGTTTTCATGAAATGGCTGTTATTAAAATAGCCACAGGAAAAGGAAAGAGGGTAGCAGGTCTCTGACAGTCACACGGGTGAATACTCCCATCCCAGGGCAGGGACACGGTGCTGTCACCCTTCCCCAGCACCTTTTGAAGTGTCACTACCAAGCAGCAGAGTGTTCTCAGCAAGGCCAGGCAGCAGACAGCACTGGTACCTGCCATCTCCTGGGATCTCTTCCTGGATTCTAATGCTGCTCTGTGTAACTCCCTGTGTGGATCTCTGCTAGAATTACATGGAATTTGTTATTCAAACATGGCTCTAGGGAAACATTTCCTTTTCCCACTAAAATTCCAATTGTTTTTTTCTCCTCTTATCCTCTGGCTGAACAAAAGAAACTCCATGATTTTCTTTTACAAAGCTGGAAAATCTGCAGATCAAGTGTTCTCACAAATAAAGAAGAAGAAGAAGAAGAAAAAAAAAGAAAAGGAAAATAAAGAAATAGCAACAGAAAAAAAAAAAAAGGCTGTGGTAAATGAAGACATTACACCTGCAGCAATTTAGGGGAGCAGGCACTGCAGGTCAGTACCTCGAAGGGGAAGGCAGTCAATCTGCTAATTACTGCATTACATGGAAATGGGTCAGCCCAAGCTACACTGTAGACTAGCTCATAGATACTCTATAAAACCCAGTCGTCATGCACACACTTGAAAATCCTGGAAAAGTGGAGCTGGTAGCTCAGGAAATGCAGCACTATTCAGAGCAGGCTTTGCTTGTCAGCCTTAGCTGTAAACACACCTCTGGGCAAAGCACACTGAGCCCCAGCCCCCCGTTCAGCCTGTGTGGTGCCACCTTGGAAACAGGAGAAAGCAACAGCATCTCACAGTGACCCCCAGTGACCAGTTTTAAAGCTAGGCCTGGGACTGAGTCTCCTGTCTTGCTGCTTAAGGAAATTTTTATTTCTTCTGACTTTGCCTGGTGCACTGCCTACTCACCCAGGAGGGCAGACATGCAAGCCTTTTGCCTTTCTGAGCTGCAGGGACTTTCGATCCTCCCTTTTCCATTTCTCCAGCAAACAAGAATCAAGGCAGTGCCAAAATCATGCATTATCTTTCCAGCTGAAACTAGAAAGAAACAGGATTCCTAGAAGAAGAAACAGGGATTTTATAGCAAGTACGTTATCTTCTTGAGAGCAAGAGATGTGGGAGTTTGTTTTCTCTCCTGACATCCCCACACAATACAAGTTTTTCCTTTAGCTGAGGCAATGTTTGCTTAATGCAAAACTCACAAACAGCCTGGAAAGCAGAGACAGATGAACAGAGACCAGCCTCTTTCAGAAAGGGACCTGGCTGGGTATTGTGAAACCCACTCCAGCACCTGCACACCGTGGAACGCCTGAACCTCCCTATGATTGTTTCCCTTTCTCCCTTTGCTCCCTCAGTACCATCCCTTACTGGAGAGGTGGAACTGGCTAAATTCAGGTGTGTTTGGGGCTCAATTTACCACCAAACATGAGCTGATGACAGCAGCAGGTGCAGCAGCATGACAGGAGCAGATGTGCAGGGTGAAAGAGCTGGTGGTGAGTGCCCACTGCCCACACCTGGGGGAGGTCACTTCTACTGCTGGGTGGGTCCTCTGGACCCAAGTGTTGGGTTTGCTGCCATGGCAGTTCTGTGATGGGAACCAGAGAATGGTCAGGTGAGCCAACCAGATATGCTATGAAAATGCTCCCTTGAGCTAAACTAAACCACTAATGAGGACAGCCTCAGATTTCTTTTATCATTCCTCATGAAAAAGATCAATTTTGCACACAATTCCATGTAAATTAGTTTTGTTTGTTGGTTTTTGGTGGGTTTTTTTTGTTTGTTTTTTGTTTGTGTGTTTTTTTTTTTTAAGGAGGCATTGCAGCTATAATTAGAATGTAGTTCTGGACATAAAATATTCCTTTTGGGGACTATACACAAGATTAAATAAGTAAGCTATGAAAGGCTGAGACAGGGGAAGGCATAAGCAGGAAAACAAATCATAGTAGCCTGCAGATTTGATTGCTTAAGATGGGAGGGAAACACTGGTTAGTTTTGATTCTCAGCATTCAATGTAAATAAATGACTGGTCTTTTTCACAGTAAGAACTTGTTAACATACCCAGACATTACCAAATGGACTGTTTCATTAAGCTCTTCTGAAGTATAATCAGTATCATTAAATCATTATTGCCAGAAAAGTAATCTGAGAAGTCTGTGATCATTGGACAAAATATCTGGGCAGATTTAAAAAGCAGATAGATTACCAGAGAAGTAAGAAAAGTGCTCAGTAAATACCCCAGGAATTTTGTAATTCTGTTTTATGTTCATTTGAAAAGCCATGGAGCGCCTCTCACCACAGAATCACTAAATTAATTGCTGATTCCAGCCCTACAGCTGTGATATTTCAGGGGAATTGAATGGCTCTGGAATTGTGTGTATAAATCAGGCAGATGCCTTCTTTCATTCTGCCCTGTCTCTCCTGTTTCTCAGTGGTGCCCTCCAAGCCCATCAGGCTTGTCAGTGGTGTCACATCCTGTTCCTTTACCTCCTCTCTCCCCTAAGCATCAGCACAACCACGCTTCCACTGAGCTGCATGAGGTTTTGACAGCTTAGATTGAGAGCATGACCCTCACAGAAGTCACAGGAAGCAACCTTTTGATGACATCAGGCGTACAGAAACATTGCCTTTGGTAGAAAATAGCTAAATTGCATTCTGAGAATTTTTAATGAGTTCAAGGAGAGAGTGGTTTGCATTTCTTTTACCAAAACCTAAGAAAATGATATGTTTTCATACATTGTTAGGATTTCTGGATGACTGAAGGACCACAAGGAAGATGCAACACTGACCATAATGCTTCCCATGGCTTTTAACAGCTCCATGCCTCCAATTTAATACTGTGATTCCTTGGTGCTTGATAATAAAAACAATACCCGAGGGTAAGAAAACACCATAGCTGTTAATGCAGCAGGGGCCAGTGGGCTGTGAGTTCTTTTTGTGTTTGCTGATGACTTCAGACTCTGGGGTTCCTGAGCACCTCACTGAAAAAGATCATAATGTAACATCAGAATGCTCTGTTTAGGGAGTATTCCACTGCAATTTGGTGGTGTTGTGATGATGCCCATTTATTGCCAGGTTACATTGGTAAACCTCCTGTATCTGACATCCTAAGCAAACAGTAGTTCACACTAACCTTCCCATCCAGGGTGGCATCATTGAATCATAGAACAGTTTGGCTGGAAGGGACTTTAAAGATCATCCATGGGACACCTTCCACTAGAGCAGGTTGCTCAGAGCTCCATCCAACTTGAACACTTCCAGGGACATGTACAGCTTCTCTTGGGAGCCTGCTCCAGTGTCTGAGCACCACTACAGTAAATAATATCCTCCTAATGTCTAATCTAACCCTGACTCTACTTTGAAGCCACTTCCCTTGTCCTACTGCTACAGTTCCTGAAGAAGATTCCTGCTCCATCTTCTCTGCAGCCCCTTTCAGATATTGGAAGGCTGCTCTGAGACTCCAACACAACCTTCTCTTCTCTGGGCTGAACAGCCCCAACTCTCTCAGCCTGTCTCCACAGGGGAGGTGCTCCAGTCCTCTCACCAACTTCATGGCATCCTCTGGACTTGCTCCAACAGCTCCATCTCTTTTGTATATCAGGGGCACTAGAACTGTGTGTCATATTCCAGATGAGGAATCCTCACTAGAGCAGAGGATCTGGAAGAGCATTCAATAATTGTTGAAATCTTCCTCTAGTACCATCTAGACTTTTACTGCTCACTAAATATCAAAAGCAGTTTTTGAAAAAGCATATATTGGAAATCAAAATTTCCACTGACTCCCAGAATTTCTCCTGAGTAAATAGGAGAACCTGCTTTGTTGTTGTAAAGCCAGTGCAGGGATCTTACAGAGGTTGCTGGGAAGCAGGGTGACAAAGCACTGAGTATGTTCTGTTCTCTCAGTTACCAAATCCTCCCTGAGTGACACATTCCAATTGAGTTTAGGGTTAGCCCAGAACAGTATTCCTTACAACAGCCAAAAGCAAATCACTCTAGGGAAATAGGACATTTGGCTGTTGAGTATTCTCCTTGTTCCCAATAATCTTTAGCTCAAGGACCTTCCAAGCTCTGAGTGGCATAACCATCAATTGATTTCTCTTCTATGAATCTAACTGGTGTCTCCTTGACCCCATATAAATTTTAAGCATCCATAACATCTTGGTATGAATAAAACTTACTCCCTAAATATCTAGAACTAATCAATCCTTTAAGCAGCTTTATTGACTTCTGAACTCTCACAGCAGCACTTAATTTGACAATTAATTTAATTTACCACCTACCAGTGTGAGTATCTTTACTCAAACCAGTGCACAAGATTTTCCCATCACTTGAATTCTTCATTAGGTTCAACACATGACATGAAATAACAATATGCAGGAGGCTTTAAAGGAAGACCAGTGATATGGTGAGGGCTGAAAAAATTGGATCAGGAGGGTTTAAAGATGATTTAAGGAAGAAATGGGCACAATACAGGAAGCAAGTGACTTAATTTACTCCAGTTGTTGATGCTGAGATAAAAAGTAAGAATATAGCTGTAAGGATATAGATAAAACTTCACAGTAAAAGCCTTCTCTCTTCTTGACCCACACACATTTAAACTGTCTCAAATGTGTGATCACTTCAATTGAGATGAAATGTGGTTGATGCACACACACACAAAGATTGAAGAATCCTTAGTGAATTAGTGACAGTCACATTTTTAAGTGAAACATCAGTGCTTTCTGGTACTCAGTATTAAATCTAACAACCTCAGGGATTGCTCATTTACAGCAGGTAATGCCTTAGTGGCCCAAGTGCATGCTGGATTTTCATGACCTTAAATCAGAGGTTGACTTGTGTATTCTGCTGTAGCCAGCTCAGCTTCTTTGCAGAAGCTAACATCTGGGCAAAAATATCAGTTTCAAGTAATATACTGTTTCACAACTCAACCCAAATTGTCACTAACATAACAAGACCTTATTTGCTCAATGGGAATTAGCTTTCCTAAAAATTCACCACCTGAACAGACCTGAGCAGATGACCCACAACTCATCTGTGACTCAGCTTGGTGAAATAATTTGTTTAACTGTGACCCAAATAATGAAGTATACAGTGTTAGTTGTCAATTAGTGCTGTACCACAAACCAAGCAGAATGTTATGCAAAACAAGAAGCTGCTTATGAGGCAATAAAGATACCTATTATGAGTTCTAACTAACCTCCTCATCTTTTTTAAGGATATAAATATAACTCTTGTCAAATCTTTTGATGAACTCTATTACTGATGTTGGAAGGTGATGACTGTCAGCCAAGAACTACATTAGAGTCCATAATTGAATTTCAAGAGTTGTCAAGAGCAGGCTAATCAAATTGCTGCTACTAGAAATAAAATATGAAAGAAAAAAAAAGAAAGTTCTCTTCTGGCAGGATGAAAGTATGTTGTATAGTTTCCCTATGTCATTTCTAATAGTATGTTCAGTTTTTCTGGGCTACCTTTGTCTGACATTCTTCTCTTGTATAATAATGATTCATTAAATATAATGTATTCAATGACTGTAACTCACCTCTTAGTGCCCAAAAATATGACTACAGCTAGACATTTGCATTGTAAAACAAAAGCATAACACCAGGGTTCATGAAGGATCCTTTTATATTAGTTTCTTGACAGATTTTTTTTTTTCTGAAGTGAAATAATGACCTCAAAATAAACTTAAAAATCTAGCACAGGAAACAATTAACAGATCTTCCTTCCCTGTGCTTAGGTAGTTTGACAATTTTAGGGAGAGCTGGGGCACAAAATATTCCTTGGCCATTCAAGGAGGGTGAAGAACTGCACTCACTCTACTGATCATTAAATCCATGGCTTGCAGTTTGGAAGTTTCAGCAGTGTTCAGGGTATGTGATGGGCTGTGGTCCAAAAATACAGAAATGCAAGCAGTGTCCCCAAGCAGTGCTGAGTAAAATGGAGATGATGCTCCCTGAGCCCTCAGTTAAATATAGTGGTTGTTCACGACAGCAGGAGTGCAGCAGGAAGGCTGCTCTAAATTAATTCCTCCTGCCTGCTATTCCCTGCCTGTTCTTGTTCTTCTCCTCACTGCTTTTATTCACCTTTTTATTCCTAATTGCACCAGGACACTGAGGGGACACACAGGACCAGGTAGTACCTTTGGTTCTGCCTTTAGCTGCTCTCAAAGTAAGTATGAGCACAGCTGCATTTCTGCTTTCACAGGTATTTACACTTTAACACCACACAGCACTCCTCCTCAGCTAAATGGAATTGATTCTTTGCTGCTGCTGTACAACCTAGAGAACAACAGCAACAACAGTAACATCTGTGGGTTAGCAAAATGTTTTATTACAGTAAAACATACCATACACAGAAGAGAACCAATGGTTATATTTTATCTGTCCCATCAAAGCAAAATACCTTTATATTTCCCACTGGCTTAAAAAGGAAATGCTAATAGAAATAATTTCATTATTAAAATATATAATGTTTTCTATTTATTTTGTTCTATATTAGAAAGGCAAATATTAGGATGATGATATGGCTTAAATATATTAAAATTTTCTCTCTGGGGAGCTTGTCTTCATCTCTAGCTAGGCCACACATGGAATGAGTTCAGGAATCTCTGCGTGACAGCAGGTAGCAACCCACATTAGGTGTAAATTTGGCATCTTCAACCAGAGTGCCCGAGTTTGGCAAGAAGAGGGAAAGTCTTAGATACCTATTCTACAATGTTTTTCTTTTCCTGCATATTAAAATTTCTTCAGTATATTTTCTTCCTATTTTTTTTCCTCTAGATGATGCCAAGTTTGTCTTCCCTTGTTTTAACCATTCCATGATAAAGAACAGACCACCATCTTATCACACAAACTCAATTTAGCTTGGTGGAACTGATCATCATGGCTGGTTCTTAAAAATTCTGGGACAAGTGAAGGAATAGGAGAGAAAGAGTGACTCCAAAGAGCAATTCAGACTTCCTCCATTAATACACCTGCACTGAATGACCACCTGGAGAAATCTCTCTCTCTCTCCATTACCTGTAGCAGAAGTCCAGGAAGACTTGGCTGGAAAAAATTAGCCCTTGTGAATGTGGAGTTCACAGGAGTCTTACAGCATCCAAACCTCCCAGGCACTGCAACCTCCATCTGTGTCTGGAGAGTGTTCTTAGCCACGCTCAGTCATCTGCTATTCTTCCCAGGAATCAGAGATGCATAGTGTGGTCTTTGCAGGCCTAAAGTTCTCTTACAACTTGGCATTTGTGCAGCAATTAAAGCAGCAGATTGTCAGGCTTAGCTGGGATTTCAGTGTTCCACAGAAAGACAGAGGAACTGTTAACTATATTTAGCAGTTCCTGTTAAAAATTACTGAGATACCAACCAGGGAGGAAGAGGCTGCTACAAAAATGCACTGGGTAAAAGGAAAATGGCCTTGCCACTGAGCTGAAAAACACTATCTAAAAATGACAGGAAGAGCATCCTATCACGCCCCAGACCATTTGTTGGACATTATTCACAGTTGCTGTGTGTACAACATCCTCACCATTTTCAATCAACTGGCCAAAACTGTATGATGTTGATACTAAAATAGCAGTAGACAATCTGTAGTGCTACATCCTTGTCCATATTCCCTGTAAAATCCTGAAAATCTAAGGCAACATTAGATCCCAGCTGCACTGTTTTGAAAACCTCGCAGGGAGGTTCTGCTGCTCAAACTTGCTGCTCTCTGTATCCCTGGTACACAAATGAGCACTGTGACAGTAGAAACACTTGAGCTCACTGGGAGGTGGGGCCAAGAAGGCATCATCACATTTTAAAAATACCTATGTTCAAAAAAGACTGGTATCCTGGTTGTTGATAGATTCATTTTCCTGGATGTACTGGAGAATGTCCACTTCATTCATTGTCTGAATCCTGTTCTCCTTTTGCTTTGCCAGTGAAGCTGAATTAGTGCTCCTGGGGGAAACTGCTGGCTTCTTAGGCAGAGGTGGTTTTGGTGGGACCTTCGGTTTTGGTTTGGAGGTAACCTCTAAGAGTTTCTCAAAATCATCTTCAACTCTGGAATGGAAACAAAAAATCAGTAACATCCTGGGAATTTCTGAATTGCTTTTTGTTTTGTAAGAAAATGCAATTGTTCAAAACAAAACTTTCTGCAGGAAAGGATCTACCCTGATAGATTTCTCTCTCCATAGAAGTTTCCATAAGAACCATCTTTTTAATAATGTGTTTTTTCAGTTCTCACAAGTTAACTTACACAAGTTAATTTTACAGCATCTTTTCAAATGTCTAAATTAAAGGCAATTTGTGATTACTAAAAACATCAAACTTTATTTTAGTTTGAGAAACAAATGTTTTTGATTTGTGACAGGATGCTTTGCTTCCCCATAAATTTTTATGGGAAAGTGAAATTATCCATATTTAATTCTGTTTCCTGTTTATCCCCATCACCCAAAACTGAGATTGGGCATCCCCATGCTCAACCACGAGAAACTGTAAACACTAATGGATTTAAAAATTCTGTGTTCACATTTGGTTCCAGGACACTGAAGAAGTTTTGCAATCTGTGACCACATACAACAGCTCTTTTTGGTGATAATTTGCTTCTGATTCCTACTGAAATAACCCAGAACAACTCATCCAGTTCAAGGTATTTTCTACCTGCATTGTTTGACCTTATCAGATATGCAGCAGGCTGTGTGTGCCCAACTCTATTCCCACATGAGATGTTAAAAGATTTTTAAGAGAGCCCTTATCACAGACTATCTTGTGACTCCAAGAACGGTGTGCCTTTGGAAAGTCAAAATATGGAGTAAAGAAAAAGAAGGATGCTCTCCAGCAGCTCCACTCAGTGGAACAGGATATGGTACTGGAGTCTAAGGAAGATACCTTTTCAGTTTCTTCTTTTCCATTACCCATAGGGAGGCAGTCCCTGGAGCATGAATAAATCATTTCATGTCATGTATTTTTTGGTTCTTCCTCTCATTTGCCTTTTGTAGTTAGAATCATGAGATAATTGAATATCCTGACCTGGAAGGGACCTGTCAGGATCATTGAGTTCAACTCCTGGCCCTGCACAGGGCACCCCAAGGGTCACACTACATGCCTGAGAGCACTGTGCAAATGCTCCTTCAGCTCTGCCAGGCTTGGTGCTGTGACCATTTCCCTGGGGAGCCTGTTCCAGTGCCCAAACACCCTCTGGATGAAAAACCTTTTCCTAATATCCAGTTTGTAACCTCCCCACTGCCAGGAAATGAGGCATCACAGGGTGTTAGCCAGAACCCTGTGAAGCCCCTGGGATAATTTCTGTTTCCCAAATGTGACAGTGATTCCTCCCTTTCTCTCTTTGTTCACCAGTTGCCTTAGGAGAAGTACTGTAAATGCCTCTACCACACAGCTGTACCACAGTACAATTGGTGGGGCTTTCTGCAGAAGCTTTTCCATAATTTGGAAAGCAATTGATGAGGCAACTGTCCAGGACGACCAGGAACATGACTGAAGAACCAACATCTCTGAGACATTCTTCCATCCCTAGTGAATATTGTTTGAATGTATTGTTTGAATGTTTTGTTGAAAGAGTTGTTGTATATGGTCACAGATTGCAAAACTTCTTCAGTGTCCTAGAACCAAATATGAACACAGAATTTTAAAATCCATTAGTGTTTCTCATGATTAAGCATGGGTGTCGCCCTTGGTTTTCCATGTTTTTACTTTGCCTTCTTGTTTTTATTTTGCCTTCTGATGTTTACAGAACTTGGAGCTCAGATTCTCACACTTTCTCTTGTAAACAGAGAATGTTTTCATAGTTTCTCCTCTAGGAGGAGTTTCTTGAGTGATGGTGATGTTTACCAAAGAGATTGAAGAGGTGGCAACACCTTTGACCAATCTCTTGTCCTTTTGTACAGTTGTATATAAGCTGCAGTCAAAATTAATAAAAAAAAAAGGAGCATTCCTGCTGACCTTGGACCTCATCCCTGCCTCGTCCTTTCATGTCCTATTGCGACACATGGGGATTTTGATTTTTTGATTTTGAATGTTAAAACCATAGGTATTTCAGGAGCTACAGGCCCCTCAAGCTAATGATCCCACTATTACTATGATAAACTGCATGATTTCAAGGTTGTTTTTTTTTTCTTTTGTGTGTGTGTGTGTGTGTGTGTTCACCCTCATTAAAACCTGTAAGGAACTTACAATGGTACTGCCCAGGCTGAGATAAACTACACCCACCATGAACTGGCCATTAAATCAATAAGGATTAGCCTAAATTTTCTGGTGTAGAGACAGTCAGAACTCTTTCAAGCAAAACCATTCCTGAAGTCAGACAGATCTTCTTGTGACTCCCAAAGGGAAACTAAAACCCAAGGCTTTTAACCAAGGCTGCTCTTGTAAAATCAATAGCATGAACACTGATATGTAAAACCAGGAAACACCTGAACCAACTGATGGACAGAACCATTCACTGCCCCAGAGCTCTGCACCTTGAACTCTACCTGTGGTATTCCAACAGGCAGAGCCTCAACTTTTATCCTCTAATTAAATCTGGAGATTATATTCTCTTATTTAGATAAGATTTCTGATGTCTTATTTTCCATGATTCCTTGTGGGTGACATATCCTACTTAACTTACAAAACACACTCAGTGTATTTCTGAACTCCTCATCTACAAAGAAATTAATTTAATTTAAGCCCAGGCCTTTTGTGTGTTGCAAACTGTGATATCCAAGAGGTATCACACCTGTGAGCACGTTGCCAAGACATGTTCTTGTTCTCTTTGTTGGGTAATAAACAGAACTTGTTAGGGCTGGTATTTCTGAAGCCTCCCTTCTTGGCATAAACAAATAGTGAATGAATCAGTGTCCATGCCATAACGTTTTGGTCTTAACAGAAAACATAATAAGCAGAGGAACAATACACAAAATACATGGAGACCACATGGAGGAAGCAGGATTTTGAACCAGGTGCACTACTCAGAAAGGCCAGCAGCAAATCCAGACCATTAACCTGGTATGATGGTACAACTTCCTGAATTCTCTGCTCCACTTTCTGTACTAATCACAGCAACAAAACCACTCAGCACAACCAAAAAATACCCCCCCAAAGATCCAGTCCAGTAGGTTGTGGGGGTCTTTAGGGGGTGGGGGTTTGTTGTTCTGTTTTTAAGCCAAAGATTCTGCAGAAGAAAGTCTAAAAGCTGATGATGTAATTTCCTTTTTCTGTCCTGGATTTTTTCAAGACCTTGGTTAGACAGAAGCCTCTAAGAAAGAACACAGCAGATAATATGTGGTCTTTGTCTCAAAACCTTCTTTTCAGAGCTGCAGTGCTAGGCAAGCTGTTTGATCCACTGCTGTTTGATCATGTGAGACACAACTGTCTTTGCAAAACTAAAGAGGTAAAATGCAAAATGCCTCAGGCAGAGATAGAAACAAGGACTTCTATTTCTTGAAAGCAAATGAATTGTTACAGTGCATAACTACCACCATATTTAACTCCAGGCCAGGAGGAGGAAGAAAAAAAATCAAGCAACTATTCTCAAACAAGATTAAAGGAAGAACCTTCCCACCCCATCTTTTTAGAGACAGTCACAGAATCCATATAATTAATCATTCTTTATTAGTCTCTTTCTTTTTCTGTAAAAGAAAAGCAGCTCCACAATGTTTAAAATTCCTGCCATATTGTTGTGCTGATTCACAGACTATTGGTGGAAATTTTCTCCGACACAGAAAGCAATCAAAGCCCTTACTGAAGAAAGGCTGTCACAAAGCAATTCACAACTGCTGGCATGTGGACTTCCAGACAGTAAATGAGTTCTGATTTGGAGACACATGCAGCTGCCACAAGAACATCAACATTTTAAATGCCATTTCTCTGGTCTTTGTCCCTTCTCTCTGGACCAGATCTTTGGGACAGGAATGACTGTCTGCATGTACAACATGAGGGGACAGTGACCTCTGCTTGCTGGGAATGCTTTAATGAGGAGAATCTGTAATTAAAGCAAGAGAAAAAGACGCCCATAATTTGCTAAAGTATCCAAAAGGCTCATGCTTGAAGCTCAGTTGTGCAACTAACTGCAGTTCTTGCAGAACAGACTTTCAGCTTTTGCTATCTTAGTATCTTCACTTTGTCTGGTGTTAATTCCAAGTGTGAGAGATACCTCAGTGAAGCCTTGGGGAGTGCTGTAACATCACATCTACAACTTGGGAAAAGACTTGTGCCCAAAAATAGGCATAAGACTTCAAAGTATCTGTTACCCATCACATCTGCTATGGTCAGGAGAGACAGTGTGATGTGCAGCAAGGCCAAGGGAAAGAGGCAGGCTGGAATTAACCCCAGGAATGCCAAGCACTGGAGCTGTGAAGGAGGTCTCTCTCCTCCTGCTTCACCTTTCCCCTGCAATCCATTACAGGTAAATTCACAGTGGTATTTTAAAACCAGGGCCAGGAAATATGTCTGGACATTGGAATGTGACAGTCTGTATTGTTTAAATGCTGCAAGAACCACCAGCACGGCTTTGGTCTGGGAGAGATTTGCCCTCCTCCAAAAAACTCTCCAGCACAACTCGAAGCTGGTGTGGGACAGGGCCCATTCCCTGCAGGCAGCTGCACATAGTCCCTTTGTTCTGCAGCTGCAGAGTCCACCAGCATGGGTGCAGCCTGGTGGTGCTGCCTGGGCAGTGCCAGGAACAGGCTCATTACTGCAGGTAAGTCCCACAAGAAGCTCTCTGAGGAAATCAGCCTGCTGGTTACATCGCTCACCTACGAAATGAGAAAAGCCAAATTTTCCAGTCTGAAAAAGTTCAAACCTCTCTCTCCTGCCTCTCTAGGAAGTTTCCTGACCACCAGCCAAAGGCACAGCTGGGGCAGGGGGGAGCAGGCAGCTTCAGCCCCTTAACG
Organism: Pycnonotus jocosus; assembly: GCA_013400435.1. Classification (NCBI taxonomy): domain Eukaryota; kingdom Metazoa; phylum Chordata; class Aves; order Passeriformes; family Pycnonotidae; genus Pycnonotus; species Pycnonotus jocosus. Next base: position 19,600 of record VWYP01000433.1, on the reverse strand, counting down.
TCTGTCAAAAATGCAAACAATCTCGGGCGAGATGGTTGAAATCTGGTGGGTCTCAAGCCCAGCAAAAGCATTTCTTGCTACACTAGGACTCCACATCAGCTCTGCATATTATTCTACACAACCTGTACATGTTCCTAGGGGTGGGGCAAGGATTAATGTTTTCGGTTTAGCAAAAAACTTTGTTTTGTTGACAAGTTCACTTTATAGCTTTTCTAATGCTTGTAAGTAGCATCCTGATACATCACAGGAATGAAATAAATAATATTTCTGAAAATCATCACAGAAGAGTTCGTTTTTCTGTAACCTACTGCAGCCAAATCAAGGACCTTTCCCCACAGTTCCATCATAGCAAGCAAGAGAAACTGCCTGGAGTGATCAGGAAATTCCTGACACAGTTATTGCAACCTTCTCTTCCACCATTGCCCAAATAACTCTCCCCCCAAAAGATTTACATCTAGACTCTCTGGAGTTTCTCAAAGCTTCTTTTCCAACTATAGTGTTGTTCTCCTACTCTCAGGACAGTGAGCATTGGTGCTGGAGATGCTGCTCCATATGACTCCTGGACAGGTTGAACATCTGTTACTCTCTGAATTCAGCATCTGCTAATGCTTGCTGAAAGAAGAACACACAACCTTTTTCTGCTTCAAGGGTGACAACAGTTCCTTGGCAAACCTGAAGCTGACAAACCTGCTCAAGAAGCTCTACGGACTGAATGGTGTCTGGGGTGCAGTTTCACAAATAGCCTCAGCCTTAAAGAGTATAATGCTCCTGGAAAGAGTTATCAGTGTAATACTATGAAGGAACACACCAGATCTCCCATCACAGGGCAGTAGAACTGGGATCCTGCTGGTGACACTTTTTTTCAGACCAGTGTTGTGCTAACAGCTGCTTCCTTCCATCTCAGCTCCCTATTCATTATCAAAGGTGAAGCTCATTAAATCTCTCCTAAAAGGCTGCTCAGACAGCTGTGATAACTATTTCAGGCTAGGATGTGTGATAATTTATGTAATTCTGTGGGCACACAGAGCTGCTGCAACACTCACAGGGATCAATTCCAGCATTGGCTTTCCACAAAAACTGGATCCATCACACCAGGCAGGCATGATTGAGATTAATGAGGCAGAAGAGTGCATGCCTGCAGGGCTATGGTCTCACTGGCATCGTGGAGATATGGTGGGATGGGTCCTGGAGTGTTGGAATGGAAGGATACAGGCTCTTCAGGAAGGAGACAGGCAGGGGGTGTAAGGAGGGACTGTCACCCTCTATGCCAATGACCAGCTGGAGTGCACAGAGCTCAGCCATGAGCCTCAGATGAGGAACCATCCAAGAACTCAGGGGTCAGGATTAAAAGGAAGGCAGGGGCAGATGACATTAAGAGTGGGGGTCTGCTACAGGCCACCTGACCAGGAAGAGGGAGTGGATAAGGTACTCTACAGACAGGAGCAGCTTCACATTCACAAACCCTGGTCCTCATGGAGGATTTCAACCACCCCATTATCTGTTGGAAGGACAGCCAGCAGGGATTAAGCAATCCAGGAGGTCGCTTGAATGCACTGAGGCCAATTTACTCCTCCAGGTAACAAAGGAGCCAACAGCGAGAGATGCTGTGCTGGACCTCATTCTCACAAACAAGGAGGGCTGGTGGGGAATGTGAAGCTGAAGGGCAGCTGGGCTGCACTGACCATCAAATGATGGAGTTTGAGTCTCTCATGGCAGTGAAGAAGGTGCTCAGCAAACCCAGTACTCTGGATTTCAGGAGAGCAGACTTTGGCCTCTTCAGGAATCTGCTTTGTAGATTCCCAGGGGATAGAGCCCCTGAACTCTCCCACTGCACTTAGAGTGCAATTAGTTCTTCTCAACTCTCAGCACTTATTAATGTAAAGTTTGTGATTCTATTTAAAACAGTAACTCTCATTTCATATGAGCAAGTATCCACAGAGAGCACAGTCTTCAGTTTGCAATGAGAACGTTTATCAGATTCTCTTCTCCCTCAAGTTGTGACAAGCACAGCCCACGCACATTTTGCAGACTCATTTGTCTCCTTAACAGCCTCTGCCTCATGAGTTACAGCCACTGCTGAGGATTCACTGCTGTGGTGCTACTGCTGCTACAGGCACACAGTTACCGTAAAGATCACAAAGGATTTGGTTACTCCTGTGTTCTGCTCTGAACATTATCTTCTTCTCATCCTCCTTTGGAAGAAGGTTCTGCCCTCCTCTGCCTTAGGCAGCTCTCCTAACTCTGCCCATGATTCACAGTGAGTCAGACACTTCTCAGATCCACCACACACATGTGAGCAGACCCTGAGGTACATGTGAATGTTCACTACACCAGTGAAGAGCTCCCACATCTGCATTATTCAGCTGCTCAACTGGAGTGCAGTGAACACATCCAGGTTTTTGGACTTACCACAGACCTGCTCATGAATCATAGTTCAGGACCGGCCCAGATCTTAACAAAATGTGTCCAGGTAGACTTTTGGTATAACTGACCATGTCCAAGAGACCAAGATGTTTCCATTTCTAGCAGCATATCCAGTTCTAGCCTGCTAAAGAAATGGGTTGTCACAGCTCCTGCTCTGATCTGAGAGCTGGGGAGAGATTTCTTCAGTCCTTTTGGGAAAGGAGAGTAGTTGTCAAAACATACAGGGCAAAGACAAGACTTCTTAGGCCTCAGAATAAGCTCAAACTCTCATGCCAGGAAGATTGCAGAGTTCAGCTTATGTTGAACATTTTCTCACCACAAAGGGTCACTGCCTGGAAAAGAGACTGTGGTACTGCCCTGCAAGAACATTCAACACCAGTTTGGTGGGAAGGGAAGGTGGGAGAGGATTCCAATGCTGCCTCTACATTTATGAGACCTGACTGTTCTGCTGAGGCTTCCAGCTGAATAGAAAACAAAGTACACTTTGCTCTACCACTGGAGAAAGTTCAGACATGGGATTTCAGGCGACTGCAGTGAATTTGCATAGAGGGGAGGTGAAGTGTTGCATTAGGTTAAAACAGCACTGCCACTCCTCTTCCCCTCTTGGACAATAGCTCCTCCTTTACCCCCAACTGCCTTGCACTGAGTTCATCAGCCCTCTATGATGTGCACATAACACCATGAACTGGGTTTATCAGGGGAATTTCAGAGGGTGTTAGGCACCTGAAGAGATCAACAGATCCTGACCTATCTGCCTATACCTCTTCCACGGCCAGGAGTAGCCCCTGGATTCCCATAGCAACTTTCCCACTGGACCACTGGCATGATTTTCTGCTTCATTACATGTATTCATTTCCAATTGGATCTTGATGACTTATCAACTATTGGAAGCATTGAGACAAATCAGGAATAAAGGAATACTACTGGAATTTAAAATAAATGAAATCTTTTCCCATGAGTTCCCATAACCATCTGGCTGTGCTGCTGTTGTTGATTATCCCAAACTGGTCTGAAAGCATGGTCTATTGGTCTCAGAGCAGACCTCAGAGATCCTTCTCTAGACATATATAACCCAAAAGACATTAATATGACAGATGGAGAAGTTCTCTCTAGTGGATAAAAAAGGAAGGACTGTACTGGAACAGGCCCTTCTCCTCTGTATGAACACTCTGGATGAAGTGCTGTATGCTGAGATCACGAGCAGACTAGAATATATTGCAAGCACATGTGTGTTTGCTCCCAGTATACCACAGCATGAAATCAGGTCATGTTCTGCACAAAAAGCTTCTATAAACATCAGGTGGGCTGTCAAGCTGTAATGCAAGATGGCACCCAGCCCAATTTAATCTTTGTTTAAAGTCAGTCAGGTATTACTGCTATGATGGCCAGCACTTTTCCATATGTAGAAAGCAACAGCTGCAAAATTACCTGATTCAGGAGAGGCTTGAAACCACACACAGAGTCTCTCTCCTGGGCTTGGTACCAGCTGTGGAAATCATACATCCTAACAGGAGCTGGTTGACACAAATTAGCACTGGAAGCAGGCTGGCCTCATCATTCAGATGCCAGCTTGAGACCCAGAAGGAATGAATTTGACTCATTACTGCAGCACAGATTCCCTGTGTCTCTGCATTGGTTATTCCCTGCTTGATCTCTTGAGAATTATCAGTGCAGGCGAACCAGCCCTGTGAGAGGGATGTCAGGGGTAAATGCATTTTGTGCTGATGTGTCCCAGTGCTACACTATCAAGGGAGAAGCAATATATTACACCCTCCTGCAACTCTGAGCTTCAGCCCTCCTTCCCACTAGATTAAAAATTAAATGCAGGGTGATAAAGAGCCCTTTATGGCTGTGGAGGTATGCACAGGATCCGTCCTGGAAGTATGCATGGAAGTCTGTGAGCCATCAGCATGAAATCATTTCTCCTGTGGCAAGAGCCCCTGATTTCAGGTTCCTGAAGCTAACTACTCTTTATTCCTGGGCTTTGTTCCCCACTTTTGTTCCCCCAGTGTAGGTCAGGTTCCCTGTGGATTGTCTGCAGAAAGCAGATGTGTCATGTTGGAAAACAAGAACAAGACAGCACACCTTGGGCCTTCAAGACCCTTCCTTTGGAGTTCACAGAATAATTCCTTGCACCCCACCTTTCTTAAAGGGTCTTCCCAATTTCCTATTTAACGTGTTTGATGTCTAAGCTCCATGACACACATCTTACATTTCCCTTGTCAGTACAAGTATTGAATATTTGTATACTTGATACAAGTAGCAATACTCAGTTTGCATTCTGAGTATTTAAGCTTTGTCTCAAAATTGATCTCTTTCAAGATCTAAATAACATCTCAGACCACCTTCATCCCACATGAGAGATTTGAGATGAGTACCTCAGCAGTTCCTCAGTATCCTCCTCAGGATCTCTGCTCAGCACATAGTTGCTGTGCTCACAGGCAGCTGGCAGCAGCAGTGAGTCACCCAGTCTCACCACCCCACCAAGGTCTAGGTCTTCAAACAACTTCAGATCTAGAAAGGGGAAACAGAAGCTGCTGTATTTAAATCATGCTATGTAACACAATGCCTGCACTAACACTAACTAGTAAATCTGGCTAGTTTGGCTGAAAAAACAGATAATGTAGACAATTCTTTTTTCTTCCAAAGACTTCCAGTCCACAAAGTGCAGTGATACTCTGCACTCTAAAGACTTGGTAAATCTGCTTTTTCCTTGCACTCAAAAGTAGATCACATTACTCTTGTTAGTGTGGCTTGAGTGCCTGTGGGACAGCCAGCTCCCACAAACCTTAATATCCCAGTTCAAAATGTTTACAGAGAACAGCTGTGGGAACTACAGGTTTCATTTGTTCTTTCTCAATTATTCTAGATGATTCTGCTAAGCTGAAGATTTGTCTTAACATTTCCAAGTCATTATTTAACCTGTATACTATGCATCTATGTAAAGGCTCAGTTATACATATGCTTTAGATAAAACAATCTGTGTATATACAAATATAGAATAGATTTACCATCTTTCATCATTCTTCTGGGACCGATTGATGAAAAATCTTTTTCTGGGCCAAAGAGTCCTTCATTTGGATCCACCTCCTCTTCAAAAATGGTTAATTTGGGCTTCTCTTCCTTGGCTGGAGGAGCAGGTGCCTTCTTTGCTTTTTTAGTCCTAAAAGGTAAGAGAAAAGAAAGGTAGCTGCAACTCTTCATTTAACAACCATGATTTATGGCTAGAAAGTCTCATAAGCTGAAAATTATGGGAGGCTAGGAAAGGTTTAGACAAAGGTACACAGGCATCTGTTAATTGCTGGCAGGAATGGCATACTGAGCTGCAGGGTCTGGCATTCCCTAGCTGGACCCATGCTTTGTATTCTTAGTATCTGTCAAGGACCCCAATGAGAATAGGAAAAGCAGAGCCAACAATGCTGTACTGTGCAAACTACTACTCAGAAACATTTAAGCAGTTTTACTCCTCCCACACATAAAGCTTAAAATAAGAAAGATCAGTTCCAGTAACACTGTTTGAGACAGACAAAAAGGATGGCTTGAAATACAAAGTGTAAGTTGATCCATTGCACCGATCCCTTTGCCTCCATTTCCTTGCCAGTTCCTGCTGCTGCTTATGATTGCTGCATACTCCTTTCATAAAGGTATCAGATACTCCCCTCATTTGCACATGGCTTAAACAAAGGGAGTTGACTCCCATTCCCAGAGCAGAGTGAAAAGCACCTGCCTCTTGCTGTCATACCCAGGATTCACATTCCACCAGCTGAAGCTACAAGGCAGCTTTCACAATATGGCACCTTGAGTTATGAGGCAAACCAGATGGAACAGAAAATAAAATTTAGAGGATAAAAACCTTTGAGTGAGAAGTCCAATTCAAACTAGGCTAAAAGAGAAGCAATCCCTAGGATAGCATGTCCTTCCTTACTCTCAGCAGCCCCGGGCCAGAAATTTCCAAGGTAGCCCCTCTGAGTGCCTCTTCCAATGGAAGATCTGATCTTCTCTGCAGAGAGCAGGTCAGGTTTCAGCCTAGAGCAAACCCAATTATCAGCACTTAACATGCCATAGTCATCAAAAACTAAGAACAAGGTCAAAAGATTACACACACATTCCAACTACATTAAAGAGTCTTGTAAAATCCTCTTCCAATTACAGCTGCACACAAAAGTGGAGTTCAGTTACTTCCAGTTATTTTCACAAGTTTATTATCAACAAACTGGAACTCATGGATGGTATTACCTTGCTACCACCACTTTGTGGCAAATGCAATCAAAGAGCAAGCCCCATGCAAAACTTAAATACTGTTTTATTTGGAAATATACCCTATTTGATATTCTAAGGGTATCTGCAAGTACTAGCAACTATTATTTATGACAAATCCCTTCATTTTAAAGCAGAAGAAACTTTAATGAATTTCTCTTTTTTTTTTTGCATTCATACTCATTAGGGATGTGTCTCGAGTAACTTTTGATTTTGAGCTATTTTTGAAAGTGCAAATGCTTCCAACTGAATCATTTGTAGAAGACCCTTCTTCCATAACCTGTCAAAATCTGAAGTTATAATATGTACAGGCAGGATACCTCCTTCATTGCTTTATTAACTGTAGCAAGGGGATCTATCACTCAAATGAGCCCAAGTATTAAAGGTGAAACAAACAACAACAAAACCAGAAGAACAGTAGGACCGAGTCTTTCAGAGATGACAAACTGATTTAAAAAAATTAGTAAACACAAATAAATCCAATCTACTAGGGAAGAAGCAATCTTTATTTGCATAATTCACACCTCACAAAGTATTCTTTGAGAGGTGAATGACAATATAGGTGAGGATTTGCCAACCTACAGAATGCCAGAAGTCTTTGACAAGACCCTTTGTCCAGTTAGAGAGTTACAACAGTTCTCTTGATGCATAAGAGCCCATCATGGCACAGGTAATTATACACAAGGCCCAGTACATTGCCAAGCAACAGCTCTCCACCCCAGTGAAGCTAGCAAGGAATTTACTATTAGTTAGCTCATGTATTTGCAGCAAACAATACCAGAATGGTGAGAAACACCAAAGAAAGGGAAGAGAACCATAAAGAGCGCCATAAAGAACAGCATGTAAAACAGAAAAAACAGAACTGTAAGGTCCTGGTAACAACTTTCTGCATAGTCTGGCCACCAAGCCAGCCCACTGACACGGGCTCACTTTCTGTTGGGCCAGGGGACTCCACAGGGAGCTACAGGGCACGAGGCCAGACCTGCTGGGTCTGACTGGTACTGGTAGGAACAGGAGGAAGCTGTTTTTGTGCCTTCAAGATGTTTCCCCTCACTGCCCTTCTAAGGAAGTCACTGTTGGACTGCCAAGTAATTCCAGCATATCCATACAGGGACACTGTTGAGGTCAGTCCCTAAGTGGGAAACAGGATTCCCACAGTTCTGTATTTAGCTGTGCCAGTCCAGACTGCACTGCTGAGCAGAGGTTAACAGATGAGAAGGGGGGTGTGAGAAGTTTCAGAGACTGTCTGAGGTTCTGCAGCTGGCCTGAGTGTGCATCTGCCTGTCCACCTATTCCCTCTCTGTATATTGGTGCTACCTCCCCCTAAGCAGGGCCCAGGGACTCTGCTGGAGCCGAGCTGATTGTGAAGCCCCAAGCTGGCAGGCATGCAGAGGAAAACCTGCAAGGACAGCTAATTCAATGATCATGATGTACTAGGGTGCAGTAAACTTGTGTAGGAATGTAGAGTCTTTGGGGAAGACAGAAATGAAGGAACATTAAGTCTTCCAAAGTATTACTGTGCTCAAACCCTGCACTTCATTAGCACTTTCTTCATACATCACGCTCACAACCCTGGCATCTGACATTTTGAAACTACCAGCATCCAGCTGGCAGAAGATGACCCGTGTTATTGCTATTTCTTCATTTATGAAACAAGTGAACTTTTGGAACATCATTCTAGTGACTTTTAAAACCTTAACAAAAACCAAACCAGCCCTAAAGATGACGTATCCTTTGTTCAGCAGAAACTATTTACCCAGCTGAGCCTACTGATGTCTACACAGGGAGCACTGTGAGAATAACTCAAAAAACACTCCTCTCTCCTGCTCTGACTAAAAAGGAGCCTCCTGTACATAAAGACTGGCCTCCTAACTGACACAGACCAAAACTGGATGACCAAAATTTAGAGTATATGAATCCACCTAGTCAGGCTGCTGGAACACTCTAAAGTCCAGCTGAGCCTCCTGGCTCCCACATGATCCTCAAATCACCCATGAAAATGTCAACAAAACCCTGTATGTAGACACTTTTAAACCTCACTCACTTTGTGAGCACAGTTCTCCTGTTTCTGTTTACTGACGCAATGTAGGTCACTCATCTGGCAGCCTCTGGGTCTCACTGGCACAGCAGCAAGGCACAGGAGTTTTCTGGTCAGCTGTGGAAAACAGCAGCGAGGATGACTAAGGCACCTCAAAGTCGGAAGAGTTCCAGACCTGTGTGTGAAAGCTGTTTGTGAAACGCTGGAACTACAGATCAGTGCTGGGTGACACTGGTTTGAATCAGAGTGTGTCTACTGTGCTCTATACAGAGAGGAGTCCCTGCCCCACGCTCACTGCTGGCTTAAAACAGAGAGTGCTGTTATCAAGAGCATGTGTAATCTCAGCACACAAGCAAAAGTTTTCAGATATTATTATTCTGAAAATGTGACCATCTCTTTTTTATAGAAATAAGGTTATGCTTCAGAGAAGGAATGTTACAGTAATATTAAAAATAGACTTATCCAGAATATAGATACTCATATATTAGGTATCCACGGAATTTTACAAAGGAAGAGCTCACTAATATAAATGGACATCCCAACTCCCACAAATCTACGTTCAGGCTTGAACAAAAGAGCTACAGCTAGAATAGCAGCAATATCAGCACATCTTCTTGAAAGTCACATCTGAAAAACAAAGATCCTATACACTAGTTTGTGCAGAAAACAAAATGTCATCTGCTGCTTTCTTTTCACTCAACAGTGCTCATTTTCCAGAGCTGCCTGATAATAACAGAGAGGACAAAAGGGCCCATTCTCAGTCCTCTGGCCAAGGGATGGCCAATGGAAATTCAAAGCCCATCAGCTCACACAGCCTCACTCCTAAGCATTAAGCCGCCATGACAAGTGCTGGCTGCAGGGATACTTTACCTCACACAGCAATCTTTTTCTTGTAGACATCATGCTAATTTACAGAATTTTAAATGGCTTTGGCATGTCCCAAAGTAAGATAATGTGTAATTGATGGAATAAATCTCCAATTAGAAATCATTTGGAACAAGAGTATTCAGTTGCAAAGTTTGTCTGCTGCAGCTCCGAAGATTAGGTCAGCCTTGGATTACTGTTCCAGCAGAGCAACAGATGGAAAGAAAGCCTGAAGGAACAAATTCTCAAGAGTTCAGCTCCCATCCAGGGACCTGCTTTTGTGAAGAGATTTTTCTGAAGGGTTCAGAACTCAAGAGTACCTGTTCTTCCTAAACAAAGGCAAGCTGTGTTTATAATCTGTCAAGTTTTCTGATTATATCTTTTTCCAATGCAATTTGAAAGCAGATGAGAAGATCACAGATGGACAACTTTTGTTTAGTACACAGATCATTAGCAATAATGATAATGCAGAAACACTTCCTAAAATGTTTTCAACTAAATAACTAATAAAACACTCAAGCACTCATAAGCCTGGCGAGGGAACTAGGGTTTCAGAGTAGATTGCAACAAAGGAAAATTACCATAAAGGAAGTATATTTATAGTTTTCCTCTGGTTCTCTAGACTAAACCGGAGTGTAAGACTTGCTGAAACAAGTCAAAGACAACAAAAGACAAGTTTCAAAACATGACTGAAATTAAACCAAATAATCATGATTAAATTAAACCACAGTGGTCCAGAACAAGAGAAGCACAATAAAGTTGTCAATAATGATGTGAAAAAGCCAAAAATACTCACTACTATTTTGGATTTCATCTGCAAAGCAGCAAAATGGTACTTTCAGGGTTTCTGACAACAGTGAAATTTTTCTCATCCTAATACTCATGTTAACGATGAACATTTTCAGATATGCAATACTAGGTAACATGCACTAAGGTGTTTTGGAAAAAATTAGCCAGACATTTTCTGCACCCTGGATATAACTACTGAACACATTTTGGAACTCCAGGGAGGTTACAGAGGACTAAAAATAAAGTTATTTTAGAAATCAGAAAAGTTTAAAAAGTAGAACACAAGCATGGGCCAGTGAGCATTGCCTTGACACTCAGTAAAATTATAGAAAGGCAGATTATCAGATATAATCAGTCAGTAATTAAAAGAGCATTCATTACTAAAATCTGACCAGAATAACACTATTTTCTTTTCCATGAATCCACAGCCTTGATTAATAATGGTACCTTACCTGAGGTGTGACATAACAACCCTGAAAATTCCCACCATTTTCTTCTGAAGCAGGAGCAGGACAATGGAAGGACCTCCAGGTCCTGCAGACAGTGATCTCACTGCACCATTGCAGGAACCTGCTTCTCTGTAGAGATCCTGAGCCATCTGCATTAACTTGGGACACTCACATGCCTCAAGCAACAGGGGATAAAACCACAACACTCCTTTGGTAGGATGAGGAGATGAGAATATTCTGTCTGTCTGTGAATTAGTAAAAGAGCTACAAGGCAATCATGATGATGGCAGCATCAGGGCTTGATGCATATCAGCTTTTATCATGCCTTTAATTCTCTTTCTTTATTTGTATGTCTGGCAGGACTTGATTTCAGATTGAAAAATTGAGAGAAACATTGATTTTTGCTCTGCTTCCCTCTTCTGGTGCACCTTTTATTTTCCTGATGTCCAGCCTTTACAATTTCTGCCCAATTCCATCCTTTTCCCCCTCTCCACATTTTCCCAAATTTCTGACCAGTATCAGGCTCAGTATTTTCTTGCTCCACCTCCAGAATCTGCAGTGCTGCCTTACCCTCCAGACTGACAATAAGGCTTGAACTCCCTTCTTCACATCATGAACCTCTCACTTTCCAGACCTCTGTTCTGGACTCTTCTTTTCCTGCTTTAACCCTAGAGATTATTATCATTGGTCAAATTATGCTTTTGAAAAAGACCACAGGCAGTAACTGAAGAAGAAACAGGAAACTTCACTGGAGAAGTGGGAAAATGCAGATGAGAAAAGAGCGAAAAAAGGATAAAACTAAGCACAGATAACAGTAGGTAAAACAAGAGAAAGGGGAGAAGTTGAAGCGGATCACAAATGATAACTAGCTGTAACTGCTAGCCCCTAAAAATAAACAATGTTTACTAATCAGTTTTCAATAAAAGGCAAAATTCATGTCAAATCTTAAATAAATGCAAAATCTTTCTGAAGAAACAAAGCTTTATCAGGAAATAAAATGTGGGAGATCAGTTTGGACTTAGAAACTTCTGCAAGACATTATCTCTAGTTTTATTTCCTTCAAAGCAAAATTCAGCTAAAGGAGCTACTTTCAGGAATAGTTAAATTTCAGGAGTTACTTCTCAGGAAACTTTCTTTTAACCCTATAAAAATTATACTGTAAGAAAAAAATCCATTATCTTAGATTAATTAATGATTGCTGCAGGTCTGTAGCTCCAAAACTAACAAACTCTTGAGTAACTACTGTCTTGCATGCCTGTAAAATGATGTCTATATGCAGTATAACACAGCAATAAAATGTGCCACAAGAATTTAAATTTGACCGCTGTAATGAAATCAACCTGCCAACATCATCCCTTTATGAGATGTTCTTCACACCCTGAGAAGCTTCACAATCCAAGTCACCCAAGCTGAAACAGCGTGTGAAAAAAATCTGCTAGTAAACATGTTTTCTGCCACACTCTCGCCAGATTTGGGAGCAAACACTTAAAAAGAAGGCCTCACAAAGAGGGAATTAAAGCTACTAAAAGTATGCAATGTCATGCTGAGAATTCTTACAAGTAGCAACTAAAAGTGACAAATGCAAATAGCAACCATTTTGGAAAAGTGATTGGTTTCCTTAATACTGAAATGGTGAAACCTGCTCCCCTCCTGACACAAACATACAACTGTAGCTTCTTGTTAGGTCTATTTTCTGAAAAAGCACTGAACATGTGAATAGTTGATACCTCATTTTCAGATGTGTTGGGCACTGACACCTCACAGAACAGCAGAGTCACAAAATGGTTTGGGTTGGAAGGGACATTAACATCACCTATTCCAACCCCTGATGCATACAGGGTACACCTTGTCATCAGATTGCTCAGAGCCCCATCCAACCTGGCCTTGCACACTTCCAGGGGTGGGGCATCCACAGCTTCTCTGGGCCAGTGTCTCACTACCTTTATTATACTTACATCTCATCTAAACCTACCCTTTTTCAGCTTAACACCACAAATTTTGAAGTGTCTTCTCACTACAGGCCTTGGCAAGGTCTAATCACAAACTGTTTGGTTCCTCCTTCCAACAACAGGAAGCCTGTTTGTTAAATGCTACCTCTACTTAATAAAGTTTTAATTTTGGGTTATTTAATCTTTACCTCCTCACAACAAATTGCTGTCCAGCTCCCTGCACTCACACTGTGCTCCTCAGGAGGAGATAATTTCCACTTTGCTGCTGCCTTACCTGAATTCCCTCCTCACATCCTAAAGTAGAAGGGCTACAAGAGCCCAGACTGCAGAGACAATTCTAATTTTTCTCTGTCTGCGAACAGAAAAGCTTCAAATAGGATAGAGGATGTTTGCATAAAAAGTGTCTGGCCTCTCTAATCCCTGACACTCCATATAAAAACTCAGTCTGAAGGGTACCTTTCCTTTTCTTTGCCAACCTCCAGCCTACAGAAAACCTCTAGCAACCTGCTCATAATGTTCCAGTCTAAAATTCTGTCTGACATACCTGTCACACCACATCTAAAGAGCTTATGAAAAGCTCGAGAGGGGCTGGTTACCAAGGCAGTGAGCAGATTCCAGCAGTAGCCAAGCAGGATTTGCATCAACTTGTGGAAGGATGATGGGACTAAGCCTGGCTCCCCACTGCCTTCCCTCCCCTACATCTTGCTGTTCACAGAGGTCACTTTTTCCTCTTGGCTGTGCCATGGGTAAAATAAACCTCCCACCACAACTCAGAGATGGCTCCACAGGAACTACAAGAGAGAAGGACACAGTGGGACATTGTCAGAGCTAAATGACATTGCTGTTGCAGACACGGTGCCGTGCTCTGGCTGCTGCCTCTCCTGCTGATCATGACATCAAAACATCTTCCATAAAAAGAGAACACTGCTTTCCTGCCTACAGGTTTCTTGTGATAATTTTTTTTTTTAAATGGAGGTAAGATAAAATTGCTCTGGGTGAAATATTCCCTAGGCCATGGATGTAACTATTGCATGAAACAATTCCCCTTGTGATGTGGCAGACACTGCTGGAGGTCAGACTGTAGAACAGTCACACCAGGGAGCATCCCAGACACAATCTCTCCCTCCTGAGCAAAATACTGAGGCTCCGCAGTGGTGGCTGCCTAGGGGCTGCTTTCTGCTGTAAGCAGAAAAACAGCTGACAAAATTCTGCATTTTTTAAATTGGATTCCTATTTACGATTTTCTTGCTAACTAGCTTGATTTCTCAGCAGAGAAGCTTTTGCAAGGTCAGTATAACTCCACGGGCTGGGCACTGAGCTCAGTGTGCCAGGCTGTCAGGCTGGAGGGGGTCCAGTGGGGGAGCACCACAAACCCCTTGGGGAGCACAGCGGGGCTGGGCACTGAATCACTGGAACCTGCTAAGTGCCAGCACACCACAACATGTGACTGAAAGAAGAAATGAGTAGTCTTCACAAGTCTTCTGGCTCATGCACGTGATCCAACTGAATTGCTGGTGTTATTTGGCAGCCATGACAATATTCCAAAATCTTAACAAAATTCACTCCTCTCCTACTGGCAAAAAATCTCTGAGCTCAGCCCAGCCAGAGTGACACTTGCGACTCCCACAGCACTCTTCAGAGCTGGCAGATAGATGATCTCAGGCCTCCAGCTAGCATCTCACATGCCCAGAGGATTATGACTTGACACAAACATCATAAGCCTGTGGATCCACAGAATTGACTCCTTGCAGACTCCACTCCTTGCTCCTGCTCAGCCACCTGATGATCTGCTCCTGCCTGTCAGCCCCTTGAGATGGCTGCATTGAACACTGAAGATTCCTGTGCTGCAAGGGTGCAGCAGGGAAAATGGTTCAGGAAACACGGGTTGTGGGTAGAAATGCAGGTGAACATCTCAGGCCCTCATACCCCAGACAACATGAGATCTCAGGCTTGTGTGGGGACAAAAAGCAACAAACATAGAGCTCCAACAGCCAAGGAGAGCTCTTTCCACACTTAGCTACTATCACTCACAGTGTGAGTGTGAGCCAGGTTTAGCTACTGGTCACTCACCTGTGAACTAACTTGATCCTTTGGGTCAGTCTGCTGACTCACAAATCCTAAATTCATTCAAAGAACATTAAAGCTCTACACTATGAAGAATCTTGTACCATTTAGTAAGCTGGAGATGTGAGAAAATACCTGAGGTGTGGTAAAGGATGATCCTTGGTTGAATACAGAGAGGGAACACAAATTTTATCACTGATCTGTGTCAGTCAGAGAGATGACTGGAAAAGTGCTGAAATTATGCTGATGAAAGCAGGAGCTAGCAATTACAAATAACTGCACAATATTTCGAGCTTTTACACCCTCGTGTTACAGTGGCTATGGCAGTGTTGGAGGAAGTATGATCATTACAGACAGAAAACACAGACCCAGGGCACTTCAGGATTTGGATCCTTAAGCAGAAATGGTATAGCAGACCTTTCACATGCCCCACAGCCAGGACAGAGAACAAACACCATAGGGTCAGTGTGGTTGTAAATGTAGAGTGCATCAGATATGGTCAAAATGCTGATTCATAGGGCTAAATTCTGAGAATCCTGCAGAGATTCCCCTAAAGCCCCTGGTGAGCAAGCTGTGCCCCTGCAGCCCATGGGGGAGCAGAGATCCATTGCAGCCTGTGGAGGATCCCAACATGTATCAAGGGGATGCCCTGTGGAGACCCCACACTGGAGAAGGCTCCTGGAAGGACCTGTGGCCCATGGGCACAGGAGCCCATGCTGGAACAGGTTTGCTGGCAGGACTTGTGATCCCAGAGGGGAAGGATGGGAGGAGTCCTCCCCCTGAGGAGAAGGAACAGCAGAGACAAGTGATGAAGTGACCCCAACCCCCATTCCTCATCCCCCTGCACTGCTGGTGGAGAGGCAGAGAAAATCAGGAGCAAAGCTGAGTCCAGGAAGAAGGGAGGAGTGGGGGGAAGGCATTTAATAATTCAATTTTATTTCTCATTATCCTACTCTGATTTCACTGGTAATAAATTCAGTTCATTTCCCCAGGTGGAGCCTGTTTTGCCTGTACGGTCACTGGGGAATGATCTCTCCCTGTCCTTACCTCAACCCATGAGTCTGTAATTGTAATTTCTCTCCCGTGCACAGCTGAGGAGGGCAGTGACAGAGTGGCTTTGGAAAGATTTTGACACTGAATCCCACAGCAGAGGTGCCATGAGCACAGGAGGCAGCACACACACCTACCCTGCTGAACAAGAGGGCTGGTGCAGGACTCTATCCATATTTTACAACACTTGGCCTTGGTCTTCCCTTCCTCTCTGTGGCATCCTGGAATTAATGTTTACTCTGCATCTGTTTTTATGTTCAAAAAGTGCTTGAAATGACATGAGGGTTGTGCTAGAGCTCTGCAAAGTCATAGCCTGAACTGATGCTAATGACTTGCTTTGAGCACAGAAAAAAGGCACATGGGGGTGTCTGAAGGAGCAAAGGCTGGTGTGATACTGCCAGAGGACTGTATATGCATGGAAGCTTGATGTCCATGTCACCTTCTAGAAAGGGTCCTTGTACCAGCCCCTGAGTACCAGCCCCTTCCAGGAAGAGGTGACAAGCAGAGAGCAGAAATGAGACTGCTGTCCTTTGCCACATTGTTCGTTTGGCTGTATGGCTTAAAGACACCTCAGCATTTTTCATAATATCCACCAGCAGCACACAATGGCACCATGACACCATCCCTCCTGTGAGCAATGCTGTTGTGCTGCCAACAGCTGAAAAGGACTGGCAGACCAAGGAAGTTCCTCCATGAGAGTAAGGGATAACAGGCTGGGTAACATCTCCAGCACCACCTCCCAAGGGCAACTAAACCAATGCTTACTGACAACAAACCACAACGTTTGGATAGCCCCAGAACACCTCACAGCCTTTCAGAATTCACTCTCTGCACCTCTGCACATCAGGGCAAGACAGCACTTTTCCTTTACAGATCAGGAATGAAATGTGGTTCTGAAAACAGTAAATGAGCTACCTGCAGCCTAAACAGGATGTCTTTGAAATGAAGAATTGAAACTAATTATCCTGAGATTTTGGTGCACAGTTCTAGACCGTGTGCTTCCCCTTCCTGTTCCAGCATCCTGCATTGTGTGCCACTGCCCACATCTCTTGGCAGCATCACTGAACAAATAAAAACAAGTCCAGTGAGGTCAGTTTGGTGTAACAGCCCCTGAGGGACAAAGTGAGGGTAAACCCTCAGTAGTCTCTTGAGAACACATTTATTTTTCATATTACAGGAACAATTGCAGCCATGGCTCTGTCACTCACAGCCAAGAGGAGAGAAAGACACACGATTCAGGAATAAGTTTCCAGGACAAGACTGTTACACACAACAACAGCCTATGCTGGCAGACAACCCATCACACAGATAAAAAATGAGATGTCTGGTGCAAATGAGTCTAGATAATGTAGTAAGTTCTCATTAGCCAGGCAGGGCGGGGCTTTCCTCCAGCTAGCAGCAGGGTGATTAAAAGAGGGCTCCAGGGAGCACAGCGAACAGGAGCAGGCAAATGGGTGTGGCACAGCAGTTCAAGCAGGGCAGGGTTGCAGGTTTCCTCCCGCTAGTGGGGTTTTTAGTTTGTTGTTCTTTGTTGATTTGTTGGTTTGGGGGTTTTTTGTTAGTAACAGTTTTTACATGATCCAAAACTGCAGTTAGTAAAAGTGTGTGTAGCCAAATAGAACCCTCCAAGAAGGATGTGTCTGTCCAGACACCTTCCTGTGCCAAGTGTTTGAGCTTATCAGTGGTACCAGGGAGCATTGCAGAAGAAGCCTGCCTGTGGTGTGAACAGGTGAATGATCTCCTTACACTGGTGGCCGAACTTAAGGAGGAAGTAAAAAGACTAAGGAGTATTAGGGAAAGTGAAAAGGAAATAGATTGGTAGCGTTCCACCCCTGCATGCTTGATGGAGGCCCACCAGGAGTCAGGACTCCCATGCCTCCAACTGTTAAGTAATATGAGGACACCTGGTGGATGATGGGCAGTGGACATGGATCCCTACTCAGGGAGGGAATAAAAATTCCTCTCGACCCCATCACCTACCCAGGTGCCACTTCAGAATAGATATGAGGCCCTGGATCTAGAGGGTCAGCCAGATGATGTAGAAGAGAATGATCTGCCCAGTGAGCTTCCCAATAATGCTTCATCTGTAGGATGGATCACCACCTCTAACATCAAAAAGAAAAGAAGGGTAATCGTAGTGGGTGACTCCCTTCTGAGGGGAACTGAGGGCCCCATATGTCATCTGGACCCATCCCACAGGCAGGTCTGCTGCCTCCCTGGGGCCCGGGTATGGGATATTATCCAGGAACTCCCTGGGCTAATTAAGCCTTCTGATAATTACCCACTGCTGATACTCCAGGCTGGCAGTAATGAGATTGAAAAGAGGAATGTCAGGGCAATTAAAAGAGACTTTAGGGCACTGGGTCAAGTGGTTGATAGGGCAGGAGCACAGGTAGTGTTCTGCTCAGTCCCTTTGGTGGCAGAGAAAAATGATGAAAGGAACAGGAGAGTCCACATTATCAACAACTGGCTCAAGGGTTGGTGTCATCAGCAGAATTTTGGGTTCTTGGACCATGGGGCAACTTTTACAGCACCTGGCCTGCTGGAACTGGATGGGCTCCATCTCTCTGTTAAGGGCAAAAGGATTTTAGCTCATGAACTGGCAGAACTCACTGAGGAGGCTTTAAACTAGGTTTGAAGGGGGAACAGGATGTAGCTGGGGTGTCTGGAAGCAGGCCCAAGGGTGCTAAGCCTGAATTAGGAGTGAAATCAGTAGCCCAGCTGAGGTGCATGTATACCAATGCACGCAGCATGGGTAACAAACAAGAAGAGCTGGAGGCCATGGTGCAACAGCAAAGCTGTGATGTAGTTGCCATCACGGAAACGTGGTGGGATGACTCCCATAGCTGGAGCACTGCACTGGATGGGTACAGGCTCTTCTGAAGAGACAGGAAAGGGACGAGGGGTGGAGAGGTGGCCCTTTATATTAGGGAGGCTTTTGATGCCATGGGTATTGAAACTAATGACGAAGAAGTTGAATGCCATGGGTAAGAATTGAGGGGAAAGCCAACAAGACTGACATCCTACTGGGAGTCTGTTATCATCCACCCAGCCAGGAAGAAGTGGACAACTTATTCTATAAGCAGCTGGAGAATGTTTCAGGATCATCAGCCCTTGTCCTTGTAGGTGATTTTAACCTACCAGACATCTGCTGGGAACTTAATACAGCAGAAAAGAGGCAGTCCAGGAAGTTTTCAGAGTGTGTTGAGGGCAACATTTTGTTGCAGCTGGTGAGTGAGCCCACCAGGGGAGGGACTATATTAGACCTGTTGTTTGCAAATAGAGATGGGCTGGTGGGAGATGTGGTGGTTGGAGGCTGCTTGGGGCAGAGTGATTATGAAATTACAGACTTCTTGATATTTGGTGAAATCAGGAGGAACATCAATAAGCCTCTTATATGGGACTTCTAGAGGGCAGACTTTGGCCTATTTAGGAGACCTATTCAGAGGGTTCCTTGGGAAGCAGCCCTCAAAAACGAAGGAGTTCAGGAAAGGTGGGTGTGCTTCAAAACAGAGATCCTGAGGGCACAGGAACAGACTGTCCCTGTGTGTCCAAAGATGAGTCAATGAGGCAAACGTCCAGCCTGGATGGTCAACAAGGTTATGAAGGAACTTAGGAATAAAAAGGGTATGTATTATGTTTGGAAGGAGGGTCAGGTTTCACAGGAAGTATTTAAGGAGGTTGCTAGGACACGTAGGTAAAAACATTAGGGAGGC